>NEWO01000018.1:2614366-2664772 GCA_003013225.1 Phalaenopsis aphrodite
TATATATATATATATATATATATATGTATATATATACATACATTTTTTTTTGAGAAAACCCAAATGCTAATATATTAGAAGGAAATAATGATACATAAAGATTGTGTGGAATGGTCTAAACAAGACACACTCCCCCCGCGATAACCATCACATACAAAAAGTTCCAAAAAAAGCAGAAAATACAGAAAAATACAAGAGACCTAAATAAAAAAAAAACAAAAAAATGCCAAAAAAACGTAGTATCAGGTAGCTAGAGAGCAACTCAATTTTCCTTTGTCTCTACCTCTAGTTTTAGAAATGGAGACAGATAAAAAATTGGTAAGATGAGTGTCATTGCCAGTAGTGACAAAAGTATCATCCAATAAGTTTCCAAGCTCGAGTCGGTCTCTAGTCTTCTTCTTCCTCCTGGAATAGACCTGTCATTCTTCATTCGAATATTAACTCGCCTGATTAGTGGATTGATTTAAAGTGTGTCGGACATGTGTAGGATGTTGAACATTAGAAGTAACCGCTTGTTGTACCAGCTGATCTTTGATTGAATCAAAGAAGCACTCTCGAGTGTTTTGTCATGTAAGTGAGTCTTCTTCAATAACAGTAAGTGTTATAAACACTTTTGGATCTGTACCTACAGTATGATGTTCTTCATCAGGAACTGCGATGTTGGGTAAATGATTGGTTTGCACCTTCTCAGCAGGGATGGTAGGTGACTGATCTTTAGCGATATCCAAAACCTGTTCTGTGGTAGGTTTCTCTCCAGTTGAAACAGATATGTCCAGAGTAGTGGGATTAGATCCATCCTTTTTCACTTGATCTTTAGATATCAAATTAGGATGAAACTTATGACATTTATCAAGTGTATGCCTAAACATCTTACAATGAGAACGGTAAGACGATCTATTCTCCATGACGATTTGTTGCCAATATCCTTTATGAGTTGTGCCCAATCAGACTTCAGTAACATCAGGTAAAGTAATATCTCTTTACACAAGTATTCTGACCACAAAAAGTCTGGTTAGGTTGAAAGTCGGTAGATCTAGCTTCATAGAGTTTCCTAGTATGACCTCAATAGAGCAAAGAACCTGGTGATGAAAAAAATGCAGCTTGAGACCTGGTAGACTGAACCATACCGATACAGTAGGAGGTTCATGATTAGGGTCAAAATCAGGAGACCACTTGAGTAGGTTCATTGATTTACCAGCAATGCTGAGATATTTTTTGGAGAAAATCCGAGTGCAGTCTTCAGTCACGGTTAATTGAATCAATACATGTCTCTCATCCACGAGCCCCACTTTTTACTTTCCTGCTAATTTGAGATCATCAAAACTTTTTCTGATAACTTCCATAGGTGGGTGCCCCCACTGAAGTTTTTCAATAAAAGCAAACTTGAATTTTCCAGTCAGGGTTGAAATTTATAACTTCGAAAAAAAGAGTTGTTTTCTCACTTTTCCTGGTTGCATTCTTAATAAATGGGCAGTCACTTGTACCATCACAATATTCCTTATAACTTGAGTGGAAGATAACCACTGTTTCCACTTGAGAATTACCCACCACGTGGACAAAGGATGCTTTACCAGGTTCAACTGAAGTAGTCTTTTCTCTCAGTTGACGACGCAATCCGATGGCGTTTGACTGCTAGCCTTACCTGAAGACGGCGACAACGTCTTCCTTTTCGCACGTCGTCTCCAAACCGATGGCGCGCCTTTCTTCTCGCATTCATTTTCCTGCCCGACAGACAGTTTCGGCTAACAGTTCGACGCTCCCAAAGTTAGCTCGCATCGCCTTCCTGCCTGACAGACCACATCGTCTCGCAGTTTGATGCACTCGAAGTCTGCTTGCATCGCCTCGCCAAGCCGATCCAAAATCTGACTGTGGTCATCTTGTCTGTGGAGATGGTCTCGACGCTCCGTTCTTATGTCATTGCCCTTGCCAGCGACTTTCCTAATCTTACTTTTGCTCCTCTTTTAGGTTCAGAGTCTGGTTTTGGTATTGGTAAGTCCTGCAATGTTCCACAATTCTTCCACGAGGCTCTTGAAGGTGGTGGTGATGACACTTTCATTAAAAAGCTTGGTGAAAAAAAGGGAAATCTGCCCTATTTCTCTCCCTCTTTCTCTCTGAGGTTAAAACCAATACTCTTGCGTCTTCTTTGCGTTTTGCTCTAGTGGGGAAAGTCCTTTGTGGTCACCCAAAACTTGAGATCATTTGGAACGATTTTGATGCTATGAAACTTTTGGGTAGTTGAAATATTGGCTTACTTGATGACCGACATATAATTATTCAGTTATCTCACAATGCGGATTACATTCATATTTTTTCTCGTAAGTTAATCAAAGATTGACAACCATTTTATGAAAATCCTAAAGTGGACTATCGATTTTGATCAAAACCGAAGCCTCCTATCATTTCTGTTTGGATAAAATTTTCGGGGTTAAAAATACATCTGTTCAACTTGAAAATTCTCTACTCCTTAGCAACTGCTTACGGTAAGCCTCTCAAGGTTGATAGTTCTACGCTTGCTGGTGACTTGTGTGTTAGTTGAGAGAGATATTACCCAACCAGCTCCGAATGAGATATAGATTGAAACCAATTACAACGGGTATTGACAAAATGTTGAAATTGATCCACACCCTTTTTATTGCTCTCATTGTAGTATGTTTGGTCACAGTTCTTCTATTTGCTATCGCTTGCATCCTCATCTAAGGCCGGTTATTGCTAAATATCATCAACCTGTTCAAAAATCTATTCATACTGAATTGGGGGTTGACGTCTTACCACCTGCCATCCCTACTGAGAAGGTGCAACCCGTCCCTCTTTCCAACATCACATATACCTCTGCTCATCTGACTGACGCTGTTCCTGATGATGAACATCATACCCAAGCCGTTCTAACCTTGGATGCTCCTGCTTTTGAACACTCTATTCTAGCTGCTGGTTTGGAGCATGGTACTTTGAAGTCCCATGAAACATCTCCCCATACTACAAGTATTGATCCAAACATGTCTATACCACTCATTCTTATTAAAGAAGACTTATTTACATGCCAAGACACACGAGAGTGCTCCTTTGATCCAATAAAAGATCAGCTGGTACAACAAGTAGTTGCTTCTAATGTTTAACAACCTACACATGTCTGACACACATTAAGCCAATCACTAATCATGTGAGTCAGTCTTCGAGTGAGGAATGACAGGTCTATTTCAAGAGGAAGAAGAAGAATGGAGGCTGACTCGAGCTCAGGAACTTATTGGACGATACATTGATTACTACTGACATTGACACTCATCTTACTAATTCGTTAGCTGACTCCTTTTCTAGAACTCGAGGCAGAGACAGGACAAAATTGGGTCACTCTCTGGTTACCTGATACTACGTGTTTTAACTCTTATTTTTTTTTTTGGGCTCTATGTATTTTTATATATTTTTTTCTCGAACCATTTGCATGTGATGTTTATCATGTGGGTAGGGTGTCTTGCTTGGGCCCTCTCATACAATCTATCTGTTTCTTTCTTTCTTTTTAATATATTAACCCTTGGCTTTTTCACAAAAAAATAAAAAAAATAAAAAAAATAAAATAAAAATAAATAAATAAATAAATATATATATATATATATATATATATATATATATATATAGATATTTAAGTAATGTTAGAATAAAGCTTACTTGAATCAGAAAGTTCAACTTGAGGTTGGGAAGTCAGTTTTGAAAATGAGGAGAGAAAGACGAGTCTTGAGTAAGAAGCAAACTAGGCCTTTTAAGGTAGGGAATAGTATATTAATTATTGTGTCAATTTAAGGATATGCCGATAGATATTCTTAAATTTTCTTTAGATGAGATTATTATAATTATTTACACATTTAATTAATATAGGTGGTTGTTCAAAGAATTTAGTAGAGAAGTATTTCAGAAAGCCCTTGTAAGAAAAAATGAGTGATTATTTTTTTTGCATTTATTTAATATTTTAGTAAATTAATAATTATTTTTTTAAATAATTTTAAAAAGTTTTTTTATAATAATTTGCATATTGTACGTCTGCAATGACATAAGGGATGAGAAAAAAATAACTTACCTATGAAGTTACATATTAAATTATTTTAATTTCATATGAAATGAAATGTAAAAGTTCAAGCTATAAATAATCACCCTCAAATAGTACTAACATGAGATGTATTGTACCTGAGCACGTTAAAAGAAAACAGAAGGTGTACCTTCCGGTGCAATTTGATGGTATATTAAGGTTCATTTTTTTAGGGCACCTGCATATATATTTTGAGGATATCTTCATATACATTTTGACGATATCTTCGGGTTTAACGACAATCTTGTCATGACTCTTAAAAATGTTATAATAATAAATATTTAAAGAGAAACG
The DNA here is from genome assembly GCA_003013225.1 of Phalaenopsis aphrodite. NCBI lineage: Eukaryota > Viridiplantae > Streptophyta > Magnoliopsida > Asparagales > Orchidaceae > Phalaenopsis > Phalaenopsis aphrodite. The sequence goes on from NEWO01000018.1 coordinate 2,618,736, forward strand.
GGAAATGATAAAATTAAAATAAAAGTTCAATGTTTTCTAAAATAATGAGTTGTATTTTCATTGGTCATTCATGTATAACATAACATTATAATTTAATGCATATTAAAATTATAATTATTCGCTAAGTTAAACTTAGAATTAAAATTAATATTCTCTTTCAAGAAAAGAAAAATTTTAGGTTGATATATGTGGTAGGAGAGATATGGTTCACAGGAAGAGGACAGCAGCTGATAGATACTAGTTATGTTGTGTTTGTAGTTTTTTTTATTGTTTCTTTCATATATTGATATACTGTTCAGTACTGGTTTGAGATATGATTTTGATATTATGTTATTATTTCCAGATGTTTAATTTTATTGCACTTTGCAGATTTTAATGACTCTTTTATAAATTGGAAGCTGTTTAAATGTTAATATTGTCCGATCGCTGTTCTCTTCTTAGTTAATTCTAAGTCTCATGTCAAGTTGTGACAGCATGTATGTATGTTTTGTGGCTGTATGTATGTATGTTTGCATGCATGCATGCATTTATGTATGTATACATGCTTATAATCTACATGCCACCACTAAGTAATCTTTACATTTGCATTTATGCTATTTTTTCCTTAAATTTTTGCTTCAGTCCCCATCTCACCACGAAGTGATCTTTATATATATATACTTTTTGAATTTGTAGTGCATATATATTGATAGCTGGATAAAGATAATCTGATTCGGGGCTGGTTGGTAGTCGATTGAACTGGCTGGCAGAAATTCCAGAAGAATTGGTCTTAGGGGGGCCGGTCTAGGTCCCTGCTGGACTAAATGACATTTAAACGGGGCTGACATTGCCACCCTCCCCTCACTCCTTTCCTTTTGTGTTTCTTGTGTGATGGGAGTCTATTTATATGTTTGTTTGCTTGAATTAGGGTTATGTTTTGGTGTGTTTTTCTTTCATATTTCTTCATGAAGTCTTTTTCCCCTTGTTTGGGTTGTATCTGATGACAGGTGGTGCCCGACTGTATTATGCTCCGAGGTGTTGTTGTATCCTCTCCGAATATATTTCTCTTCTTTTCCCTTATGTCCTTTACCCTCCGACCTCTCCTGCAATCTACTATTTACCCTTGATGCCTCTTTCTCTGCTGCACGCCTGCTGTCCCACCTCTCCAGCTGCCCAATCCGCACACTGCCGCCCTCTGTAGAACCTTCTTGAATTGGCTCCAACTCTCCTACCACTTTCCCCCACTACCGTGACCCTTTCCTGCAACCCCAACTGTTGTCTCCGCCTTCTTTTTCTTCCCTATGATTGTCGTCAGCCTTTTCCCCTACCACTAGTGCTCCCAACCACCTCACCAAAACCATCATTGCCTTCAGATCTTTTCTTCCGACCCTAGCTGGGGATTAGTTTTTACTATTTGATTTTAGTTTTGAATCTTGTTTGTAATCCTAATCATTTGCTTAATAAAAGTTGCTTCCGTTACCGTTGGCTTGATTAGTTTCGGTATCATAATCATAGTCATAAATCTAGTAAAAAAAATAAAAAAATAAGATACCAAATAGCATCAATTTTAACAATGATTCACCCATGTATCTAGCATTTAATGATGGCATCTAGTTGATGGTTCTGTACTTACAACAAATATTTATTGATTTTGTGGCACAAATATGTTTAAATTAAATGAATTTTCTTAGCATTTATTTGCATTGCTAACAACAATTTGAATGGTTTCATTTCTATTAAAGATGGACAATAACAATACATCTGTTATCAAATTTTATGCAACCTCATTGTATTCATAATTAATCAGATTTCTTGCATATGTAATATTATCTAATAGATCAACATTGATATCTTAATCATACATATTTCAATTTAATATTATTAGAGCTAATTATGTAGAGGAGAATGATAAGCAAGTATATGCTATGTTCTCTTTTTCAACATACATTGGTGGATCACTCTGCGTACATGGATACGGGAATTTGAGTAGCTCATTTTGGTTTTAGGTTTTGAATTGACTGCTATATGGCCAATGAAGATGTTTGAAGGCTCCGTTGAGATGGCGGAATTAGAAAATGAATCACCTTTTGACGCTGAGAAGTGGCTTCTTCTTCCTCTTATATCGCAAAATATGTAAGGATCTTATACCAAACTGATATTATTAGAAATGAGAATTTATGTAATTTTGTTATCTCATTTTTTTGTTATAGTTAATTGCTGATATATTGTTAAATTTTACTTCTTCCAGCCCACGTTCTGATAAATATTAAAAATCCAAGATTAAATAAATCTCTTATTTTATCAATTAAAGCGGGAATTTTTATTTTGTGGAGCATTCATCGTCTTTAGAGTTTATATCTTATGCTGTTGGCAAAATTAACATTTTCAGATTTTGAATTTAAGTTATACTTTCCTTTTTACAACAAAGAAGTAGAGCTGACAGCCGAGTTACCAGATTTCTTTTTCTATTCTTTTAAATAAGCTGGAAGGACTAGATATTGTCATTGGTGTATGAACAAATCTCGTTTCACTTTGGTCTTTCTTTGGCTTGTCTTTGTTGTAATCTACTGTTTTTTTACATGATAAAATATTGATTTTTTTTCTTAGGCATGTTAATTAAGTAGAGAAAGATTAGTTATAAGTTGTTTCATATCTATGCTTCTCTAGCTTAGGAGTTTGAGTCAGACATATAAACCCTTTTTTGAATGTTTTATATTAATATGTTGTAAAATATATTATTATCTGTCAAGGAGAGTTGATGATACAACAATAAGTTGAGTAGTTAAACTTAATATAGAAGGTTTAGGAAAGAAAGCAAGCAGATTAAAAATTAGATACCTAGAAATTAGAACATGCATGCAAAGATAGAGTTGACACTTTTTGTGGCACTTACATGAATAAGTGGAAAGAAGAATTGATGATATGAGCTCAGTAAGGGGCCCGTTTGGGGGCGCTTATTTGGTGCAGCGGCGTTTTCACGCATTTGTTTAATGCGTTCGGGCGGCGTTTTCGTAACGCCGCCGTTATTTCATTAATATACCCGGCCATGGGATCGACTCTGTGGCCCACGTTTGTTAGTTCATTTTACATGGGCGCCCTTTCTCTCGTTTGCCATAACGTGATCCCGCATCCTTCGCCTCTCGAGTTCTCGTGTTCAATTCGACTCCTCATTGCTCTATCGCCTCTCATCTGCCGTAAATCCTCCCTAAGCCCTCTCCTAACGGTCGATCTGTAAGTATTGAATGAAATGATTTTCGTTAGTTGATGTTCCTTCAGTTAGATTTTGTTAGTTGGTTTTCCTTGGGTAATGCTAGGCTTTCGATTGATTTGTTGTATGAAATTTTCTCTTTTTTTGAATGAGTTTGGCATTTCAGTATGTTCCTTCTCGTCTTGTCAGATTCTTCACGTCAATTCTTTAGGATTTACAATTTTATGACTTGACATTTCTGTCTTGGCATTTCAATATGTTTCTTTGGTTGGAATTGCCAAGATAGCAAGATATGCTTGCAGTGCAATTGGACTTGGAGGAAGTATGTTGGAATGAGCTGTTCTTGTTGAATGGTTGCAGTGCAATTTGGAGCTGTGCTTGTTCTTAAGTTGTTAATGTTTAAAACTTGTTATTATGGCACCAACGTGTGTTTCTGGAATTCTTTGACTCAGTTGTTGTCCATATGTGTTTTGATCTATCTATTTAAATAATTTCTATGTGTCGAAGCATGAATTGGGGGCAGAGTTTTAGGTGTTTCATGTGTAAATGCATAAGAATTGGTTGATATGTATGTAAAGCTGTTGCATATGATTGCAGGTGTTAGACATGCAAATTTGAGTTTTAGGTGTAAATGCATAAGAGTTTTATGTGTAAATGCATAAGAGTTTTAGGTGTTTCTTCTTAATTTTTCTAGTCTACCCGAGTGCTTGTTTTGAAATCAACATTTTAATAATTTTAATTGTATGTGTAATTGTTTTTATCTTTATTTTATCATTTTTGATACTCACGCGTAAGTGAGGACTATATCTTATTTTTTTAAACTGTTTTGTATTGGTTTTCTGCTTTTGTTGTATCAATTATATTGCCCAGACAGTTCTGTTGCAAACAATATTACTTAACAGGAGCAAAATGATCATTTATCCAGAAACAACTGTAGTTAAGTTGTTCTGAATAAGCTCCCCCAAACAATTAGCCAACTTATCATGACAATCTGAAGATTATCAGGATACTATACAAATAAGCAGATTATAAATAATCTGCTGCTACCCCAAACAGACCTTAAGTTGATGATGGTTAACAATAATGGCGTCGTATAAAGAGGCTGTCTAACTTAATATTCTTTCTGACTTGATTCGTCAAACATTATAAAAACGACAATTGATTGATGTAGTATTGTGCAAGTCTAGTTCATAAGGCATTGTTACACGAGATATTTTATAAATGCCTTTACTGCATTCAAAATCACATAACTGTGCCTCAATTAGCAAAATGGGTTGTGCTGGTGAGTTTGAAACATCACAATAATCCAAAAGGGCACTTCTATTGCATAGGTCGCTGTACAAAGGGGAAAATGAGGAATTCACCGGCTTGCAAGGCAACATCATGTGATTGACATACGAGAATGACAATGAATTGCATGAGTTGGCATAAATTAACCGTCTCGTTTTCATATATCTGATTAAAAAAAAAAAATCCCTGCTGAAGCCCATGCTTTGTGCCAATGCCATTCCTTTCCTCACTCCCACATGCAACTCATGTCGCACCTCTACCTTTACAATGCTGGACATTTGCCTTAATAAAAAATAATTTAAAAAAAAAGCCAAAGAAAAGAAAACTAAAACCATTGGGTCATCCCTCTATATCTCTCGCTCTCGCACTCACTCCTACCCTCAATGGAAAAAATGCGAGGATGCCTTGCTAGTGAAAAGCATCTGACAAACCAAAATTTTTTGGGGAGCTGTGACGGGATCTCAATTTTTAACGCATTGAAAGAACTGGCGGTGTGAAGAGAAGAAGAGTTTAAAAGATGCGGCTTTCACCTTCCTCTTTGGCTTCTAGCAAACTTCATGAAATGCTTGATGATGATAGAAGCAAGGTAGTTGCATGAAGAGCTTGCTTATGACGGCATTGATGTGACCTATGCCATGCGAAGGGAAAGCTATGAGAAAAATTTGCTTGACAAAGGCAACAACGGGGCCGACATCATGTAATGGGCAAGAAGAGTTTGTGGACGAAAGGGTTTAACTTAAATTCGTTTGAACTTGAGATTCTAAGAAGGAGAAAGGATATTCACGATTATAAGGGATTTAAAGTTGTTATTTTTGCTGTTTAACAGATTTTCTCACCTCAAATCGCCAACGACCTCTTTTTAGCTCACCGTCAAACACATCGATAGGATCATTGAATGCGAAGGGTAAAAGTTAGGATTTTCATTATGATTTAAAGTTTTTATTTTTTGTTTTTTTAATGAAATTTAAGTTAAAATCCTGCTTCAATCCTATTTGAATTTCGCTACCAAATAACTTCTCTATATCTCTTTCTGTGCCACTTTCTCTTTCTTCATTTCTTCTCTCTCCTATATTTCAATCTTTTTCACCCTTTCCTCTCTTTGTTAAAAAAATCCATAAAAGAAAAATGAAGATAGAAGAAGAAGAGAAGAATATAAAAAAGAGAGTTGAACGTGTATTTGGCTTGATGTACATTTGCAGCCTTGTCTCATCGTTGACATCACCCCATGCACAAACGTATAATATAATGCAGCTTCTCACACTGCCAAATTTTAAATACTCATGCTGTTGTTTCCATGTAGTGACAAGAAATTGTTGCATGCTTGCATCTTTTTAGTGCAGGTGACCAGCGCACAATCTTCATGGCGGGGTGGAGAGAAAAGTCATGCTTGCCTTATTTGGCATGGCGGGGAAAGACTCGTGCACTTCTTTCTTTACGCGATGGAAAAAAGATATATGTTGCACAGGTACAATGACCAATATTTGTTTTCTCTGTCTTGGTGAGATAGAAGACTCAGTCTTGATGTCTTATCCACGCACAACTTTCTTGGCTAAGTAGGTAGGCCTAACACTCCCTCTATACTGGAGAGATCTTGGGAGCATGCAAAAATTTGAGTGACCATGCTTTAAAAAAAAGGACTCAATTGACTTTTGGACCCAACAACATGACTAAAATAAAAAAGAAAATCGCAAAGAATATTAAATAAACACTGTTAATGATATACAAGTTATGGCGGAAGAAATGAAGAGAATCATATTAGAGCTCATAATTTGAACTTGAATTAGTCTAAACTTGATGGCTCGCTTATGTGTAGAATTAGACCCTCCCTGCCATTGCTAAGAACCTTACACCCAATGGACTGAATAAGATTGACTGTGAAATGAACTCAGGAATGCTTTTATTTATAAGCTGAAGAGGTGTTTCTCATGGGGTCCATTTGAATAAAACATGGGCTAAATGCAAGTGAACTAATATTATTTCTAACACACATTACACCCTAACTTGCTATATTTAATTCCAAATTCCTAAACTAGCACACGCAAAGGGACATAATTCAACCAATGATGAACTCAGAATTGCAAATTCACATGCACTTGAATTAGACTTACATGGAACTTAACGGCTCGTCTATGTGTAGAATTAGACCCTCCCTGCCATTACTAAGAACCTTACACCCAATGGACTGAATATGAACTTAGGAATGCCTTTATTTATACGGTGAAGAGACGCCCCTTATGGGGTCCATTTTAATAAAACATGGGTTAAATGCAAGTGAACTAATATTATTTCTAACACACATTAAACCCTGACTTGCAATATTTAAAACCAAATTCACAAACTAACACTCATAAAAGGACATGATGCAACCAATGATGAACTCAAAAGTGCAAAATCACATGTACATTTCAATGATAGAGAATTCATTTGAACGACTGCCACATCAATTCTTAACTTATCTCAAATGACTATGTTTTTGCGTGACTAAGAACTTTTCTAAATAAAATTGATGGATCACTGTCACATGTTAGGAAAATTTTTTCAAGTCATGCATGACATATCAAATCACCAAAAGCAAACTGATCTGCATGTGTTATATCAAACGTGCTAAATGACTGAGTCTTAAATAAAAAATACTTCACGGATTAAAAGTATGATTTGTGAATCGTACAACCCTTTTGAAAAGCGAGCAACCATTCTTAAAAAAATAATAAATTCTATATTGAGTATAAATTCATATTTTCAATTTTGTATGAGCTGGGCCGGTCTAATGGGGAGTTTGGATCTGTTGGCCAGTCTTGGGGGCAGGATATATCGCCTCTTCTACCCTTGTTTTCTATTTGATTATTTGCCTTCTATAGCCCTTCATTTTCTAGCACTTTCTTTGTCTACCTCTTTCCTTTTTCATCATCTTTCTATTTCTATTCCTTACCTATTATATCTACTATTCCTCTCTGTATATTGGTGTTGTTTGCTTTGGCAGAGCTCAATTTTTATCTTCTTGATTTTAGATTGCTGTCCAGCTTGTCGTAGGCTGCTGTTTTCCCTTCTAAGGCTATATTCGAAGGTGAGAGAGTTCTCTGACTATAACTCACTCGAGATGTTGATCTTCTCCAACGATTCGAGGGTGCCCTGACTATATCTCGATCCCGCGGGGATACTTATCTTTCTCAACTCCCCTTCGTAGCCCACCTTCACTCTTCCTCTATCTGCTAACTATCGTAACTCCCCTCCATCTTACCGTCCACATCTCTGTCAGCTGCCCCGCCTCTCCTCCTACTCGTCCCACCACTAGAAACCTCTTAGTTGTTGTCCAGTCAGCCTTTGAGAACCCCCTCAACAAACTCCTCCCTTTCCTATTTCTCTTTGCCGTAACCTACATCCAACCCTTCCCCTCCTAATCCACCTTGTCATAACTTGTCACCAACCCTCCCTTTCCTATTTTTACTTGTCGTAACATGCCGCCAACCCTCCCCTTCATATTTCTCCTTGTGGTAATACTTTGAGTCCATGCGTATTGTCCTTTATTGTTTGTGTTGGTTGTCATTTATTTTTTTTTTACAAGAGTCTTGATTGTAACCAATTTGAATTTTAGCAATAAAATTTGCATTTCTATTGTAGTTTGGGTTAAATCCGGTATTAGATGCTCTTAAATGAGATGCGCTACCTATATGATTGGGTCATAAATCTCACTCGTACCTCATAAGGATAATAGTTGATTTGACTTCAACCTTTTGAGAAGCATCTTACTAATCAATTTGAAGCAAGTTATAATTAGAGAATGATTTCAATTCATCTCGCGATGCAATTAAGTAAATTTATATTCAAATCTTTAATCGTGGCTCTTACAAGGTTATTTTTGTATGTTATTTGTACAAGGCTCTCAAGGCTTGTTACAAAGAAAATTCATTTCCAAAATGTAAACTTTTGGCATTACATAATCACAAATTCTGATCTCCATATAAGGTAATCTGCATATGATGTAAGAGTTGACGAGGTAAATGCTATAATAAATATCCAAGCGGTTTAAATTTATATGCAAAATTATGGACCTGGTCCTCTACATATTGGGTAAAGTCGACAAAGTATGAGATGCAATGATCATTTAAACGAACTACAATAATGTTCAATTGTGAACTTCATCCTCCAAAGGCAAACAAGCAGACTTGACAAAGTGTAAAGTAACAAACTTTTACCAATTTACCCCTATTATGAGTATGGTTATTAGAAATCATAATCGAAAGAGTTTACTTTCAAAAACAAGTTTCAGTGTATCATTTTCAAAGATAAGTATTTTAAAAATCAATTCATCTCAATGATAACAATATAGAAAATCGTTAAATGCCTCAAATTTCAATTCAAAAAATCGTTAAATGCCTCAAATTTCAATTCAAATTATTTTGAGTCAAAGCTCTGATAGAGAAACAAAATAAATAAATAAATAAATAAAATAAAATTCAAAGCACTTGTTGCTTAATTGCAAAGAGCAATAATCTATTTATATTCTACATCACTTTTTTAAAGGTGAAAATTTAAGGTGGTGTAAGCTCATAAAAAGCCAATATTATTTTATGTGTATCTCTACGAGCACTCTCAAAGATCTCTTGTTAGTAAAAACATGAAATGTGTCTTTTGATCGAGTGATTTCACCATCTTATGAGATCACAAAGCTTTGTTTATTATTAGGGCTCATGGCTAAGTGGTTTGTTAGAAAATGCCATCTTTAAATTATTTTCACGACAAATGCCTACAAATCTCCTAAAAGGCCAATTTCATTGAGTTTTGAATTGTGGAGTGCATTTGATAGGATATGAAGTCTTTTGTTTGTTAAGATTAATTTAAAATTCTCTATTCATACAAACATAAATTCCAAGTTTATAAGACATTTTTAGTTGATGTAAACCATGGCCATTGACAAGAAAATTTTGATAAAATTGTGTCAACTGCCTCCTTTGATTAAGAAAACCAATATCTATGATTATTTGAAATGGTAACTACAAAATTCAGGTTTATCATCACCCCCCACCAATATATTTCCTCCATTTTAAACTAGATCATTGCTACTATAAACTAAGCATTTAATGCCTAATGATTACGATTGATTGACACTCTATTGAAAAAAAGTAACTCTTAAAGGTAGACACTTGCATCCATGGGAAGCCTAGAATCAAGTCACAAAGTCCTCGTAAAATAAAACTAAAATCTCTGGATAGTATCTTTTCTAAATTCAATTTACATTCTAAAAGTTTGACTCCGACGAATGTCTCTCTTAGAAGAGCCATACATGAATTTTTGGAGCTCGTAAACTAAGAATGCAATTCTCCAAGTACTTGTTAAATAACATGAGCTTTCCATTCTGTAATTTTGGAGTTTTGTGACTGTGGAGTTAGGTTAATTAAGTTGGTTTTGGCATTGTTCATTAATTTTCACAATTCAAATGGAGGATGTATTGATGGAGTTCCGCTTCTATGAATATGATGTCGTTAAGAAGTCCTAAATTTCTTTTACTGCTAAGATGTGGATTAAAAACTTGCATTTACAAGAAAAAGGTGGGTTATTAATTTATTTTATGGTTTTGAAGGATTTTTCCATAATTATCTTTTGGTTTTTTGGGACATTTACATACATACCACACAATTATTACGTAGTTACATATTTAACATGAAATTTCATACTTACATGTACAACCCTCAAATCTTTAACATCACATAAAAAATACTATTTGGCCGGCGTGCATGACACTATCCTCCTCATGCTCCACTAAGTCGACGCTGAGCCCCCTATTAAATTTGAATACTTAAGTTAGGCGTAAGACTAAAATTGCAACTTAGTCATCTGTTAGTTATTATTGTAGGGTATAAATATGACTAATATGTTTAGAGTTATGTTATGCATGTGTGATTGTTTTCTTGAATTAGATCGTGTACTTATTGAATTGTAGGTTTTAATCTTTTATGTATTTGGGTTGCGTTGTTTAGTGTTGGTGCAGTAAAGTATTTTGTTTTGCCCTAATTTATGTGAAAGTTCCCATCAAATTGGTATCAGGCAATGTCTTGGAAATAATGAGAATACAATCGTGATTCGAGCTAGTTCGCAAGCCAATGACAAAATCACAACGTACAAAGTTCAACCTTTGTGACCAAACCTCGCTATACAATCATCATTCAAGCTGTTAGGAAGCCAACAACGGGATTGCGACATATAGAATTTGTTTTCATGACTGAAGCTCGTGGTACAATCATGATTTGAACGAGCCAGGAAGCTTATGACGCAATCACAACAAACAAGATCCGTCGTTGTGATCAAATCTCGCGATTCGAGCTAGCTGGGAAGCCAAAGAGGGGATTGCGATACATTCCAAATTGACGAGACCGAATTTGTGATCGAACCTCGCGATACAGTGGGCCTTAGTGACCAAACCTCGCGATATAGTTGCGACCCGAGCTAACTGGGAAGCCAATTATGGGATTGGGCGTAGAGGAGTTTATGATCAGAAAGTCAAATGACAAAATTGGAAGGTTTATTCCTATAACAATGATAAGGACAACAAACTAGGTTACTCTTGAACCATTTGCAATAAAAAATCATATAATCAACAAAATTGGAAATATGAAATCGAAGTTTCAGTCAAGCAAGTATACTTACCACATTCAAATCGTCCAAAAGTATGCAAGAGTAACTTGATTCGATATGTGCTCTTATTTGGATGAGAAAAAAGCTTAAATTTGTTGGCAAAATGGTGTTGGGTTTTATAAAAGGTGGTGGCAGTGGTAAAGTTAAGCTGTATCAAATTATAGAGATAGATTTGAATTGTTGAATAAGTACAAAGAAAATGGTGGGTGGCTAAGGTGGCTAACCTGGAAGAATGGGAACCAATTTTATGCTATTTTAGGCAAGTATGATTACGCATGAGCTTGGCAAATTGAGTTTTGGGTTTAATTCCAGTTGAAGTAAGACAATGAGGAGAAGTGATTGTTTGACATATGAAGATGTGATTTTTGGAAGGTCCATAGGCATTACCCTATGGTTTCTCAGAATCCAAAGAAAAATAATGCATCCTGCTTTATACAAAATATATCAAGTTTTCTTTGTATCGGTGTATCTGGCTTCAAACTAAAGAAATCCTCCAACAAAATGAACCAATACAACAAGGGAAATTTATATACAGAGCACACAATTCTTATGTGTTTACATATGTCACTCCTAAACTTTCATTTACATCCATAGCATAGCACTTTGGTGCTTTAAACTTATGTATGAAAAAATATATTTCACTTTTAAAAAGTGGTAATAGTGCTATTTTTTATGTGATATTAAAGAATTGAGCGCTATGTGTGTAAATATAAAAGGTTAGGTGTGAGATATCTAAATAAATCAGAACTGTGTGCTATATAAATGCCCCATACAACAAACAGATTCTCTACAAAACAAAGAAAATAAGGCCTAGGTTCTATATGATTTGGAATTACGGATTCTTTGGTCTTGAACTTTTCAATCTCTGTATGAGAAGACTACCTTGCAATCTCTAAAATTCTTTTCACTTTTTGGTATTACAGGATTGATGATTCTATTGGCAAGTCTGGATTTGCCTTACAGCTAAGCCTTTTGATATCTGCACTGGATAAGTCATTTGAAGCCAAATATTTGGAAGATTTTGTTTCAGGTTACCTGAATATTTGTAATCTTATTTGTCATTTGTAAATTTGGTAAAGGTTCACTTCCTATTTATTGATCTTTGTGCTAGACAGCTGAGAACTCTGGCTCCGATATTTCCAAGACTTCAGATTTTATACCTCCTCCAGCGGTCGTAGATCGCATACTTAAAGAGATTTTCCATGATGGTATTATCTCAGTTTTAAGCTTAATTTAATCACTGTTGGTGCTTCTGTTTTTGATTGTGATGATCAATTATTCTAATAACTGTATGCATTGCCGTTTTAATTTAATGGAGATTGCGTAAAGTTTGTCTTTATGCAAAGATTAGTCAGTAAAAATAATTTCCTCTTGTAAATTCTGTCAAGTTATGAACTTTTTGACCTACCCTCCGGAGGGGTTCAGAGTATTTTTTTTTCCTGTGCTTTGTTACTATTCAGATTCCCGATTGAATAAATTCACATGTAGGAGTTGAAAGTTGGAATCATATGGGTTTCGAGGGCAGAAACTCTCGTTTTATCAAAGGTGCTCCTCTAGGTTCTCTATTTGCTCAATTCTGTCTGCATGCATTGTGGCTTGGGAATTGCAACATTAGAGGTTTGTATTTAAGTTTTCTCCTTTCTTCTTCAGGTACCGCTTTTATAAGCTATTGAAGTAGATCTGTTCTGTTGGATCTTAGAATGCTTGCTAAATATGAATTCTTTTATTATAAGATCTATTTTTAATATTATTGCATCCGATGCTTCTTGATTTATTGTGCAGCAATTGCTACTCTGTGGATTGAATTTGTGAGAGAAGTCCGTTGGTGCTGGGAGGAGTCGCAACCATTGCCAAAAATGTCAGCTTCCTCCAATATTGACCTGACCGCATGTTTGGTGCATCAGAAACTGCATATGGTACTGTTTTTTTTCCTACTTCTGTGTAATTTTTAACAGTTTTAAGGGATAGTGGATCTGCTGATATTTAGGAAGCGTAGTCAAAGTTTGATTTGTGGTAGGTTCGCAAATGCTTGGGTTTGGAATGGGTTGATCTTGGCCTTTATTATAATACAATCTAATAAACTAGTTGGATAGTATTCACCATAGGAATAGGATTATTTTAGAAATAGAATCCAGAATCTTAATCCGAAGGTAGAAGTTCATCATAGGCATGTATGTACTAACTTTATAGCATAATTACATTTCCAATTATAGAATAAAAAATACAATATTTAATTCAAAATATTAAATGTAATGCAAATACGTGCTCCAAACAACTAGGGACATGTCACTAGTATGAGGGCATATTTTGGTGGAGTTAGTGTCAAGGTTCAAAATTGCGCAATTAATTACTAACATATTATTTGTTCGGGAGGCATAACCGTCAAAATTATTAAATTGTGCTAAGAAATATTGCACTAATATCAACGTTTAACATGACAATCCTATTAACTTATTGAATAATAACATATTAAATCTTAAGTCCTAAAATAGTAAGAAGTAAAAAACTATGCAACAGAAAAGAAATTTTAACATCAAATCATAAACTGTAGACTGTTACACGAACTTTAAAGTAGAATGTGATATTAAAATAGATCTTTTATGACACCCAAAAAAATCCACGCAACTGATTAGCGTCAGTTTAGTTGGCACTAGTCGGTACATATATCAATTAGTTTCTTAAATATAAGTATATATAAGATCTTTAATTATTAACATTTTTTAAACTAAAATTTAATTCAATATGTTCTCGACAATCTTTAAATATTAAATTATTAGATGAATTTTATTGTTATCATTATAATTCTTAAATTTAATATTATTAATTTAATTAAGTTTTTAAAATTTTATGTCATTACATTGAATGTGCTCAAAATTATTCAAACTTTAGGGCTAATAGGGCTAGTGGATAGCCACTGATCCATGGGTTAAATTGGTGAAACCTTTGCTCTGGACTAGGGTTAGACCCAAGCCAAAGGATCTTGACCCCTAAGGTCTTCACCAAGGGTTAGGATAGTCACACGGATAGTGGGTGGCATCGAGGGAGCAATTCATATTTTTGTGATTTTTAATTAATTTTAATTAATAAAATTCTTAAAATGAGAATCTTAAAGTTTCATGAGCATTGTCTATATCCCCACATAAGGCTAACATAACAAAATTTCGAAATTGTCTGATTTGAGGAGGAAAATTATTTGAAGATTTAAAATGATTATCACAGCTTACTGATTTCACAATTATTGTTTGATATTTTTCCTAGATTCTAAATCTTTTAGGAAAAAATAAAACACCTAGATCATAACATTTGGACACTAAATGAAATGACAGCAGGCACTTGAAGACCCCAACCCATGATTAATGTTCTGCATTCACAAGTACATTATTATGTTGTATTTTCTTCACCATGTAACGTTACTGTTTTGGCATGCTAACTGTAAAATTTTTTTTGTCGTTTGAAGTTGGCAATATGTATTGAAAAGAAGAATTTGATCGTTCATGAACATCAAAATGGTGTTGAACGTGAAGACAGTGTTTCTAATATTCACAAGGTGCTACTATTTTACTTCTTGTTACATATGATTATTCCCTTAAATTTTCGTACTGACTGCTTTTATGTCATGTTTGCATGCAGCTTTTGCATTTCAGCGTTTTTACTATGACTATGAAATGTTAATATGGAGGCTAATGCTATGATTTTTACTAAACAGGTTGATTTGCATGATCCATGTGATCATTCTCATGATATGATTCCTAAAGATTCTCTTGATAATAGCAGGTGAACTAAATATATTACTTACTGTTATCATGGGATTACCTTTATTTCTTGATATTAAAATGATGAATTGCAAAGCCTTATTGACACTGGTCATGGGTTCCTAGATGGGGTGTATAAGAATCAAGAAAAAGTTGTAGCATGAGGTAAGGCAATAGCAAATTGTCAAATATGAAAATTAGAAGGTCTGTGGAAAGATAATATGCGACAACGGCTGTTTGCGGAAGAATAACTACAGGAAAATGATCCCTATAGCTAGATATGGAATTTATGACATCATGGAAGACCCACCACCCATTCTCGATCAAGTTATAGTCACACAAGCTAAATGAGAATATTATACAACACTTGTAAAGGAGGAAAAATCAGAGGAGACAACCTCCAATACATAAAACAAACCAAAAGTTCCAATGCAATCACTACAATTATTATATTAAACTAACATAAAATAACCCTAATTTTAACTCAATGAGGCGACTAAAGACCCCTAAGAGGGAGCCGATCCACTCTATGAGGGAGAAATTGAAATTGAGACTGTTTTAGTCCTCCAAATTTTGCCAAAGGCAGAAGCCACACCCTCGTTTCCTCCTAGGGCAAAAATCACGTCACTGTTCATTCTACCTAGGCGAGAAAGGCTTTACTTTTTTCACTGGAAGCATTTAGATCCTCATTCTATCACAAAAAAATCGTAACATTGAATGTAATAGAAATGTTATAATCTCAAAACAGATAAATATTTTGTGTATTATCATTGGTTTTCTTAACAAATTGAAATGGACCATTAGCTATGTCTTTGAGTTCTGCCAATGAAGCTGCATAAAATTTCATTTGTCAATCTAATCTACTCCAAGTTGCCTTACTTGAAGCTCATAATCATTCTTTTGATACTTACTGTTTTACTTGATAATTTCTTCCTCGCTTGTTTATGTTAAATTTGAATTTCTTACTTTGTCTTTGCTTCAATATTAAGCTTTGTAGTTAGAAGTATAGACACTAACTCTAATGATGTGAGAGGATTTTGCTCGTATATAATCTCAAAGGGTTGTGACCTGTCGGCTCACTAGCGGACTTATTATATGTAAAACTGAGGGAAGATCATATCCCATTGAATGCTGCCTACAAAGCTCCTAAGGGTAGTTTTGAAGCTCTAATTCGCCTATCCATTTCTTTAATGGTGAGCTGTTGAATTGAACTGAAGTTTTGTATGAAGCTTTCTCCATAAAGTCTTTAAAAAATGGCTCAAATACTTCACATCTCTATTTGAAGTGATGGTATTGGGCACACCATGTATGTGACTATCTCTTTGATGTACAACTATATAACTCTGCAATGTGTAATTTGATAATCTTGGAGAAATGGTTCACCATCATCATAACAGAATCTTTAGTCCATTGGGTCTATTAGAGAACCATAATGAAGTCCCTCTTTACATCCACTCAGGGTCATTGGGATAGAAGCGGAGTGTGTAGAACTATATTTTAACCACGGGTTGTAAATAAGTGACATACCTTATACTATTGAATATGCCTCTGCACATCTCATACCAATCTAGTCCAACAAAAGATCTTTTTAACTAAGGAAAGAGGATTACCTCTGACAATATTTTTTGCCACACCTTCATTGTGGCTCTTCTCTAAAAATATTTTTTCTGAATGAACTAGGAATGCACAACTTATTCTGGAAGAGTATATATAATATGTGGTACTGCTTATAGGGTTTCTCTTAAAAATGGTTCAAAATCTCCTAGAAGTTTTGATCAATGATATACAAATTGTCTAACACTTCAAAACCGACTATCTTGGATTGCATAATAGTAATCAACAAGAAATGACGACTCGGTGAATCAACAACCCTAAATGGAGAACTCGAGAGGCATGTTCGCTCTTTGGTTTATTTTGATTGTTTAAGAATCTTAGGGCCATGCGATCAGTATAGAGGATGAACTCATTAACCAGTAAATAATAGCTCCAATTATTGAGGGTTCTTACAATGGATTAAATTGCCTTGTTATAGTTGTAATATTTTTGCCCAAAGTTATTCAAATTTTCACTAAAGAAGAGATGGAGTGCCCACCCTGACTCTATAGCTCAATTCTTATGTAGAGTGATCCCGGTTAATATAGTTGTGTAAAAATTATTTAGTTGACTCTGCTATGAAACAGTGTCAAAAGCATGATGCAATATTTTATGAATTAGAAATTTAAGCAATAATATTGGGATTCTACGCAAGTATACGTATCGTTATCAAGTAATAAAAGACTTTCTATTTAAGCCCCAAATATCGATCCCACGAGAAATGTTTAAATTTGAAATGATAAATTTACTAGGAAATTCACAGAAAGTCAAAACAAAATTACTGTCACTAATTTCGAATGTTGAGATATTATCAGAACCAAATTATTTAACTACTAACAAAATTGAAATACAAACTTTAAACAGTAACTACTAAACTATTAAACTACGTTTATGTGATGAAAATTTCTTATGTGAAAAAACATCTTTCCTACTATAATGAGATTTTGGTAAATTGAGATGAGATAAATTGTTCAAATATGTATTGTGCCAAATAGAAACAGTTTTAATTCTCTACACTGATACAGTATTATAGAAAATCAATTGGCCAGATCGAAAAGTAAATTAAGTTCGGAGTTGAAAAGTCATCATAATTTATTTTATATTTTAATATTGACACATCCATATTATCTTTTCATTTCACCATATCTCAGAGTAGGGAGAAAGAGAAAGTAAACTACAGACTTCATGAGAAAGATAAAACAAAACACAAATTTCATATATAAAAGAAAGTTCATACAACACTAATAAACTAACAACATTTATCTGAAACTTTTTCTCAAAACAAATTCTTTGTAGCTTTTTCTAGGAAATGAAGAAAAAAAGAAATCTCTCACTTTTCTCATTCTCCAACACTCTTAGAGAGGAGTTCACACTTAATCTCACCACAAAACTCTAAATTATAAGAACAATGGGCTCTAAATGGTTGTGAAATGAAAAATGGAAGAATGTGTGATGCGTAGAATGTTGAATTGGGGTGATGAAATGTCAGGAAGAGTTACTTTTCTGATCAATTTTGGCCTCAAATAAAGCCTAGAGCCGGTTCTGCAATAGGTGCCTCCAAAAACTTTTGAAAAAATGTCCAAATTTATCGAATCTTCTAGAAACAGGGGTTGAACCGACATTGACGTCATCGGCGTCAGCGTTCCGCAATTTAATTCGATGCTCTTTGTCAAACAGACAAATTTTTACTTCTTCATTTTTGTTCCAAATTTCATTATTTTTGCTTGAAGTCCTAAAATTTAACAACCTGCAAGAAAACATAAAAAATATCTTACATTAAAGTGCAATATCACCAAAAATGAGTATAAAATATGAATCTAAAAATACATATATTTTTGGTGTATCATAGAGGCATCACACTCAACCTTAAACACCTGATTAAAATGTAGAAAGGCCTAGAATGCATCATAATAAACCCATACCCATGTCTTTCTGATCATGCAAATCTGTCTTCTTTGAGGAACACTGTTAGTGGTATTGCTATAAAATTAAAGTTTCTAATAAAATTTCTATCGAATGAAGTTAGTTTATGACACTGGCAAAAACCTGTAATCACTAGATCACGGGTCACTTTTGAAAACTTAGTTGTTAGGGCTAGAAATTGTGGTTGAAATAATTAGGATATGTTGAAGGTTTTTTTTTTTTTTTTTGTGTGGGGATGTTAGGTTAGGTTATTTGAATTGTTTGTTTGGAAGAAAGAAGGAAAAGTCCCTAAAATTCCAGAGTTCGTTGGGTTTTGATACCAGATGATACCGTTCTAGGGCTCTTAGAAGATGTTTAGAAACAAGATTTAGTGAGAACGTGATTGTGGGATAGCAAGGGAAGAAGAATATGGGTGATCGATGACATGTTGAAGGGGATAAGCGATGTTCGACGGCTGTCCTAGCTGAAAATAGTGAATCAAAGGGCAAACAGAGAAGTACACACGACGGGAGAGGTCAACCACCTATTCATGAGCAAACTACCAACACATCACTTGCAAAATGAAGAGAATACAACATTTAAGAGAGCAAAAAATCAGACAAGAAACTCTAAAATACATAAAACAAAAGCTAAAGTCTCAAAATAGTAAATACAACAAATTAATAGGATCCTAATAAAAAAATAACCCTAATTAGCAATAAATAAACAGGAAGTAATGGGGACAACCAAAAAAGGCAAATTTTCAAGTTGACGTAGTGAACGAGATGACAAACCTTTGACTTGCAATCCTATTTTAGTTGAAACTCTATTCGAGAGAAAATGCATAATACCGCCTACGAGAAGTTCTGAGAAAGATATCCATGAACTTACTAAGGAGAATATGTAGTGAAAATTTCTCCAACTACATGAAAAGCTCATCACCTTTGAGAGGAGACATCCTAAAGTGATCTTTCATAGTCACAACGGTGACTTATCAGATTGAGAGGAGGAAGTGAATAACTTTCATTAGGAAGTTTCCAGTAATGATTTAATAAACCGACAATTTAACATGAAATATTAAAGAAGCTAGGATTTTGGAGTGAAGATCGACTTTCCGGATTTTGATGATCTCATGGATGTGGACAAGTTTATCAAGTGGCTTCACATAGTGTCGTTGAGTACTTAACATAATAGTCAAGCTAGCCGTTGTTAAGCTAAGGAAGGTGCTTCCATGTGGTGGTAGAACATGAAGCTCTTTAATGACGGTAGGAAAGGATAAGATCACCATACGGTCTTATAGATGAATGATACAACACAAATATGTTCCCATGTATTATCGACATAATATGTTCATAAATTTTACAATTTGCGCTGGAAAGATTCTTTTGTGAAAGGGTAAGCTGAATTTGATCAACTAATGCTAAAATGTTAATTGGTGGAACTAGAGGAGCACACAATGATGATGTATATTGGAGGACTGTGGCCACCTATAAGTAATGTGTTGCAGATACAGCTGTATTGACTTCTTCTAAATGTACAAACCTTAGTTTTGAAGGTGGAGAAGCTGGAACACCATGAGTTGACTGCGACATCTTACATACAAGGTTCATTCCTGGTTTAGGCAACAAGAGCACACCTAGTGGAGCACCAACGCAAACCCCGTTGTAGGAGAAATTAATCTAGAGTGGAGAAAAAGGAAAGCCACTAGCACTTCCAAATAAATCCTAGCAAGGACACATTGCGATTGATTGCCCAAATAAAATTGTGATCTCTCTCATTGAGCAGGGAGCATTTAAAGAATGTACATTGTACCCCTACCCTCTCTGATTTGATGAATGAGTTGACCTTGCAGCGGAAGAGCATAGAATTGATAAGTGAAAGGATTGGAGGTTTAGAACGCCAAAATGATTATGATAGTGAGTACCTGCAGAGACATTCAAATTTTAAGGTAGCTTATTATGAAGCTCAGGCCCAACACTACAGAGGTGAGCCTGATGTTACGTTTCATGAGTGCCCCCGATATACTCAGTATCAGCCCAATCCACTTGCTGATCAATGCGATGAAGATATAACTTGAGATTTTGATATAGAATGAAATTGATGTACTTATATTTGTATTTTTTATTTTATGTAGTCTGTTTGTAATAGAAATGGATGTTTATATATTTGGAATTTCATTTTTATTATTTTGTTGTACTTGAATGATTTTATTTTTTGTTATAAAGTTAGTGTTATAGTTAAATATGCATGTCTAGTTTAATAGATGTTGAGTAGTATTGTGAATTGTATTGTAATGTGATTTTTATTTCGCAATTTTAATTGTTTTGTTAGTATTGTGTTTGTGTTAGGAAATGTTGTGCTTCTTTAATGTTTCAGTTTTATACTTATTTCAAAATTTCATTACCCAGAAATTCCTCTAATAATTTATATGTGTAGAAAACTCCTAATATTATAGACCATGTGAAGTAAAAATTTGAGAAAGCCTACAGAAATTTCAAAATCATAAAAATGCCTACAATACTGAGGTATGATTTATATTTATAGTTTTTCTTTCCACCTGTATTATTTCATATTTAAAAATTTAAGTTTAGGGGAGAGAAGAAAAAGATTAACTATTAGATGTCCTCTATTTCAATATTTTCAAAAATTATTTATATGATTTCATGTAGTGAATTTAATTCAGGTAATTATATTTTTATTACTATTTAAATATTATAGTAGATTTAAAGAAATATTTTTGTAATGAAAATTAATTTTTATAACTTAAAATATTTAGTATAAGAGAATAAGATTATAGTTAAGTATTTAACGTAAAGGAAACTATATTCTAAAGTATTAAGAATCTGGAAATTCATTTGAGAAGAAAAGATTGGGGCTCAATGATGTAAAAACTATGAAATATTTATAAGGTAAAGAAATGTTTTGAGTTTCAAATTTAGGGAAAGAAAAATGAAGTTCAAAATCATTAAAGGCTATTCAGATACAGTAATCCTCACTTGAAAAAGGAAAAAGAAAGGATTGAAAACAATCCCTGAAAAGAAAAGAAAAATATATATAGGATTGAAAGCAATCCAAATGAAAAAAAAATATTATGGAAGTGAGGAGAAGCATGAGGATGTGCCTAATAAAAAATTGGTCTCACTGGACCTACCTAAAGGGAAAACTTAAATACATTTCTGAACTTATATTTATGAAATTAGATCTTTTAATAGTGGAGTTCTCATGAACTTCCTATCTCTTGAATATTCTAATTGAATTAAGGATTCACAAGATTCAAGTCAAATGAGCATGATTCTCACCATAGAAAGATCACATTGTAGATTTAGGATTTTGCAAAATTAGGATTTTAGAAATTTTTTAAAATTTCACAAACTTTCAACCTTTCAAACTAGGATTAGTAGACTATAATTTTCACATTTTTTGAAAATTGACTCGTTCCTTGTGGGATCGATATAAGGACTCTTCAATCTATATACAACTTGATCTACATCTTTACTTTCTTGGTCTACATGGGCTTTAGAGGGAAATCTCGAGACGACGAAAGCATGTGATCTTTCTTGTATTTATTGACGGTCATTTTTCATTCAATCAAATTTATACCCATGATAACTAAATCAGAGCCTAAAATGAGCTCAAGTGGACTCCTTAATCAAGGGTGCCCTCTTGTGATTTGGAAGGTTAAATTAATGATGAATTTGCACCCATATTGATCTAAATAAAGCTTAAACTATAATCATAAGAAATTTGGCTAAAATAAATTCAACCTTTGTCAAGAAAAATTACTCCTGGGTTCTTATGCTTTTAGCAGGGCTCTAGACTTGGTGCTTTCTTGAGCCATCGTAGCATAAAAATTAGAGTAGTTAACTATAGCTTTCTTTTTAGTTCTGTCATCCTCTAGAGATACATGAACAATATATAACTCTTTACTGGTTCTTGTACCACACATCTAGCTTGAATGTTCTAGAATATAAAGCTAACCTTTTATCATAACGGGGGCAGATTTGTTAAAATATTCATGAAATTTCTAAAATAGAAAAACTTGCTTTGCACATGGCGAAAAACTTTAACATATTCCCTTTCTTAGGAATTTTTAACTTTACATAGCTATTTGTGTTTTCCCAGTTGAATATGTAACCACTTCTTGTACATTTTGATGCATTTATCAGTGAATGCGATCATATTCATGTGTGCATTTTGTAAAACTTTTATGCACTTTTTTATTTTTCGGACTAGTGAAAGATTATAAACAATGGCTATGCAGTTCTCGAAAGCTTGTTGTTCAGCATGATTCAGAAGAAACCTTGGTTTGCTCTAGCATTCAAGGTCATGAAACCAGATCTGGGGATCTACTACCTAAAAATTATAAAAGGAAGGGTTCAGCAGGTGTTGTTGAGTCTATGATGCTATTGCATTCATTTCAGAATATGCATTCTCCAATCATTCAGGTTTTGATGACATCTTTTTCTCTGTTCATTCTTACCTTCTTAATAGCGTTTCATTGACCTACAATTTGAATGGTCCTTATTTGGCTAATGTTTAGGATGCGCCACCTATGACAGAAGATATGCATGAAGAGAGACTCCGTGCAACTGAAGTATTTGGAAATTTAACAGTGAGTTTATTTTTTTTCATATTATTTTTAAGTTAGAAATGTCATGAGATTCAGACTGTTGTAGTGTCCAGAGATTCATTGCTGGAATTGGACTTGTTTTACATAACTTTTTTATATTAAATAAATTTGACACCCTGAATTTTATTGTTTATTGATTTCTTTGGTCAGGTTTTATGAATTGAATGGAATATCAGCTTGGTACTTTTGTATTGAAAATGTTCAAGTTGGTTTTATGTATTTCCTTCATGTAACTTGTGTCCATTCTATGATCTTTCATGTTTTCCATGCAAAAATAGATATTGAAAATTAAAAAAAAAAAAACTTTACTCATCATTGCCAATTTCAAAGGGCTGTAGCTCGAATGTTGGCCCCACCTCTCTCTCTCCCTCTCCTCTTCCCGGGGAGTTTACCTTCGTTAAAACTTTTATTATAGAAAAAGATGATAAAATTGACTTATATGATACATTATGAAAAAATACCACTGATTCGGATATTTGTCAGTACCATTAAATTGCGGTGATACTTGGAAATTTCACATTTAGAGCATGAATTCACTGTTTCATATGTGCTTTAGTTGTCAAAAACATTTATCTTTTTGTTTGAACAAAGCCTCTGCCTTCCTAATCACTAATATTAGCAATGTATTAGGCATCTGACTTGTTTTATTATTTCTTATTTTATTGTTTTTATGTGAATTAGTTCAACTGATTCTTCAATTTTTTTAATATCGTTCATGAGTTATGAACGTAAACTAGTAGCTATTTTTTAAATGTGCCGCATTTTCTTTTTTCTTTTTTTTCGCTTGAACTACCGTGAAATGATAAAATAAAGGTCAGTGCTTGCCAACCCGTTAGCAATCCTCAAGAAATAGTCTCTAAAAGTATTTTTGAGCAAAATGTTGATCATATCTACTGCCTTCATATATCCTGTTGATCTTCGGAATGTTTAATTGTTGGGGCATTTACGTACATACCACTCAATTTGTATGTAGTTGCATATCTAACACCTAAACTCTGCTTTTTTACATTTATGCAACCCAAAATTTTCACATCACATAGAAAAATACCACTATTTGAACTTTTAAAAACTGAAATACTCCTTTTCATTCAGAGGTAAGGTGGCATATATGTAAAAATTGAAGTTTAGGTGTTAGACATGTAAAACTATATGAATTGAGTGGTATTTATGTAAATCTTCCTTTCATTGTTTGCTTGTTTTTTCTTTTGATTTGTCCTGAAAATGTAATAGAACGCAAGCTAAAAGATTAACTAATTTTTATTCATGTAGAGCTTATCAGGTCAACTGGAAAGAGATGTATTATCTTCAGGTATGATACGCAGCACCGACTTTGGTTTTATTTTTCAGGCTTACTTTTCATTGAGATATTTTACTTGCTGACTAGGTGAAGTTGATAACAGGTTTGCCAGTACTGTAATAATAAAACTGCTTCTTGGATGCCAATGACCTATCTTCTCTCTGTTTTTTTTTCTAATTTTTTGGCAATTTCTCTCTTTCTTCTATTTCCATTTTAAATAAAATGGATGAAGCAAGGCATTTTTCTGATTCTGATCTATAACAAATTTAAACAGTTTTTTATTATTGTAAGAAATTCTGTTTTCCAATACTTAACTTATTTTTATATTGATTTTGGCGGTGGGTTTCTCTAGTTTGGGGAAAGAAAAAAGATGTATCAACTGTCATAATTTCTTGCCTCCTACCATTATTTTGCTTAGGAGTAAAGTGTCAAAATAGTCTCCTGAATGTTTACATGGGTCATTTTAGTCCCAGATTCTATAAAAGTGTCAAATTAGTCACCAAACTCTTTAAATTGGGGCTGGAATAATCCCTGTGGAGACTACTTCAGCCCATATTAAAATAGCCCGGGGACTAAATTGATACCTTTATAGAATCTGGGGCTAACATGTCCCATTGCAAAAAGTTAAGAGATTATTTTGGTTCTTTTCTCTTTTGTTTAGACAAGAAATTTAGGCCTTGCCATGTTCTTATATCATCGTTACTTGATAAGGCCTTTGTGTCGTATCTTAGTGCAGAAACTTCTCTTTTGTTGGTTTTGCGAATAGGCATTGCGCACAATAAGCTATTCAACTCCTCTGTATATAGTATTATTTTGTATATGGTGTGTGTAGATTCACGCACAATAGCTAATTCAGCAACAATTTTAGCTTTTTCCTTGACAGTCAGTATTGTCCTTTATGTATCAGTAGTCACAGCTTTTGAATTTCTGTATTTTTTTTTTCATTTTTTTATTTTATGGTTTTTATTTAGGAAAATTTACATACATACCACTCAATTCCTATGTATTTACATATCTAGCACTTAAACTCAATTTTTACATATATGCCACCTTTCATATGCATGAAAAGGTGTATTTTCTTTTTTAAAAATTTAAAATTTGTGGCATATTTTATGTCATATGAATGATTTGGGATGCTATAAATGTATAAAACAAACTTTAGGTGTTAGATATTTAAATATATTAGAAATTGGTGTTATGTATGTAAATGCCACTTTTTTATTTAAACTCCAAACTTTATTTATGCTATAATTCTTTGATTCATTTTTTTTCCATTTACTTTTTGATTTTTTTTTCCCTTGAAAATTTCTTAGATATGTCTGCTTTCAAAGCTGCAAACCCGGATTCTGTCTTCGAAGATTTTATTCGCTGGATCTCACCCGGTGACTGGGAGAGTGATGAAACTGAGGATAAGTCTATGCAACACACGGCCAAATCCACAAAGCCCAATTGGCCTCCTAAAGGAAGGCTCTCTCAGCGCATGGCCGAACATGGATGTTCGTGGCGGCAAATTTGGAATAATTCACCTGCAATGCCTTCGTCCGAACAGAGGCCTCTTCTTGATCCTATTCGTGAAGCGGAGAAGTTATCCTACCTGATCAATGCTTTGTCATTTTGACTTTTGTTTTAAAGAAGGGGCCTTCACATACATGCCACCCAATTCTTATGTATGAACATATCTAAGACCTAAACTTTGCTTTTACATGTTTATACCACCAAAATATATCATATCACACCAAAAAAACCACCATTTTAATTTGTAGAAGGTGAAATACACATTTTCATGCATAGGTAATGTGGTATGTATGTAAAAATTGAATTTTAGGTATTAGATATGTAAATATGTAAGGATTGAGTGGTATGTATGTAAATCTTTCTTTAAACTAAAATAGTTTTGCCTTAAAATCCTTCAAGTAAAATTCATTCAAAAAAAATTCAAGCTTCATTTTTGGTCATTTGGGTTGGCATGGATAAATTCGATTTGCTGCTTGAATCTCAATCACATTGAAACACCTAGTGATCTATGTTATTAATGCCTATTTGTTAACTTTCTTTATATGTTTTAGTTCGGTGTTTGCGTTTTTTTAATACTCGGCAATTGTCATGACATTATATATTACTACTTCTATTAAATTTATTAATTGCAACTAGAAAAACAAGTAAAAAGAAAGAAAGTTCTCTGATGTATATATTTATGTTAAAAAAGTATAAGAATGATGCCTTACTTGGGCTCTGTCCCCAAATTATTACTATTAGAAATATGCAGAGATTTGTATTAACTGCAATGATTTGTATTAAATTCTGCTTTTTTTCCTTTCCTATTTTTTTGTATTCTATTTTTATTTCCTCTCCTATTTCTCTTTATTATGTTTTTATTACTTTCCTTGTGAGTGTGTATATATACCCCTCCTTTCTATCAATAAAATTCAAGCTGCTCTAGGCACAAATTTAACATGTATTAGAGCCATGACTCCAACCCTAGAGGTTCCACCCTAGCCGCCGGCCACCTGTAGGTTTTCTCCTGCAGAATTCTTGCCGGTCCTCTTGCAGTCAGGACCTTCCAGTCACCGATCCTTCCAGCCGACCCATGTCTCTTCCCGGTTCCGCTGATCCTTCCAACAAGCCTTGTGTTTCTTCCTGCCGACCTTCCTGCCGTTAGGAACTTCCTGCCGCTCCCAGTCGGCCTCTCTACAGGCCTTTCTGCCAGATTCCATGTTTTTTTTTTCTGAAGTGAGGCCTCCCTGCAAGGCCTTCCAACTGCCTGTTTTTCCTCAGCCGTTGGCTATCCTTCTACGGGCCAGTTCTCTCTCTAGCCTTTTCGATCTACCCAATTGTTAGTTCTACAAGCCTTTTTAAGCCGCTGGAAATCCCTCGTCGGTCCTCCTATGTCTCGGCAACCCAAAACCACTTTTGGCTTTGTTAGAAGTATGGCGGATTCCTCCCCCACCGAACATCCTAATGACGACATACTTGAGTCCACTAAAGGATCTTCACCGACCTCAATCCCTCTACAGCATGAGGACCAGAAATTAATCTGAACTTCTTGATCATAACTCATAAACTAAACGACAACACTTTCTCAAATGGTCCCAAGCATTGTTTTTGAATTTCATGATCATGCCATGACTAATCAACTCCGTGGGAATGTCAATTGGACGTAGGAAGCTCTGGCCAACTTTTTGAGCTGTCTAGAAGATCTGAGAGGCAAAACAGGAATCAAAGGTCATGACCCAGTACTACAATGATCCGATTGCACTATGGATGGAATACGATCTATACTACGTCTACACTTGGGATTCTACGACCGACCTCTCTCTCTTCCAGAATATTGCAGAAAAGGAACGCACTCTCCCATTTCTGGCAAGCCTCAACAAAGACCTTGATGAAGTCCGGGGATGTATTTTTGGTCGGGATCCTCTACCTTCCGCTCGCGCTGCTTTTACCGAGATTTACCTGGAAGAAAGCCGGAGACTTGCCATGCTCGACATCTCCACTTCTTCCACTGAATTGTTAGCCTTGGTCTCTAAAGCGCTTAGTCCTCTTTCATGCCACCTTGTGATCTGTGACTACTGTCATAAACTCAAACGCACTTGTGACAAGTATTGGAAGCTCCATGGAAAACCAATACACAAATTTTCGGCCAAAACCTCTACTGCAAAGTGTCTCACTATGACATTAGATTCTACCACGGTTCATCTAGCTCCTACCCGAAAAATTCCAGAATCTTTCGACACACTGAAAAGTTAGATAAATCAATTGATGAAACTTGTTGGAGCCAATCAGTTCTCTACTGGTTCATCGATCTCTCATGTTCGACAAGGTACTATTCTTATGACACTTACATCTTTTACCTCATCTAGTCTGTGGATCATTAATTCAGGTGTCACGGACCACATGACTGGACACTCGGAAGCTTTCTAGACAAACTACTCATGCTCTGGGAAAGATTCGGTCAGAATTGTGGATAGCTCATGTTGTTCCATTATAGGCAAAACGTCGGAATTCTAACGACCGATCTAACCTTGGAATATGTGTTATATTTTCCACTATTAAAATGTAACAGCTTATCTGTTATTAAGTCGACGGATGACATTGATTGCGTTGCTTATTTCTCTCCTGATGTATTTGTCTTTCAGGATCGTCGTTTGAGGATGGTTGAAACTGCTAAGCAAGTAGTTGGATTACTACTTTTAAAAGGAAAGCACAGAGAACGAGGACTCACGACTCAGTAGTTGTAGTTTATCTTAAGTCGCTGTATGTCCCATTATGTTGTTGCATTGTCGTTTAGGTTATCCTATTTTCTTGTATTCAAAAAAATTTGTATCTATTGATGTTTACTAATAATTTTTTTTTAATTTCAATTGTGAAACATGCCAGTTAGCTAAATATCATCAAGTTCATTACACACCTCATACTTACACA
Organism: Phalaenopsis aphrodite; assembly: GCA_003013225.1. Classification (NCBI taxonomy): domain Eukaryota; kingdom Viridiplantae; phylum Streptophyta; class Magnoliopsida; order Asparagales; family Orchidaceae; genus Phalaenopsis; species Phalaenopsis aphrodite. The sequence goes on from NEWO01000018.1 coordinate 2,647,439, forward strand.
TCTTTCACTCTTGTTTCACTCATTCACAGTAACGCATGAGGGCCCTCTCATACTTTCAACTACCTTAGTTAACAGTGATTTCTTATCTTGATTGTTGATTACACTCTGATGACGCAAGTATATATTTTAAAAAACAAATCGAAAGTTGTTGTCACCTTCCGAAACTTCTACACCTTCATTTTGAACCAATTCAAAACCCAAATTTAAGTCTTTCAAACCAACAATGGTTGTGAATTTCTTAATTTTATTTTAAGTGTATTCTTGATAAGGACATTTTCTACCATAGCTTGTGCATGGATGCTCCTCAACAAAATGTGTTAGCCGAGAGGATAAATTGACATCTCCTTGATATTGCTTGCTTCATTATGTTCAGTCAATGTCCCACAACATTTTTGGAGTGATGTTATACCGACTGCTAACTATCTCATAAAAAAATCTCTTATAAAATTTACAACTTCCAAACCTCTTTCTCCATCTTGATATCATACTTTCCTGCCATTCGGATTTTCACTCTGTTAGATCCCAAAATATTTGATTGCATGGTTTTTGTTTTGAACACTGCCCCCACTCGCAGTAAACTTGACCCAAGATCCATAAAACGTGTCTTCTTATGGTACTCTGCCACTCAAAAAGGATATCAGTGCTTGGATCCTATCACAAATAGAATCTATTTGAGTGCTGATGTCTCCTTTTTTGAAAGTATTCCATATTTTTCTAATTTGGCCTTAAGTGAGGGGGAGTTAGTGTTTTTGTACACAGTTCCTTATCCTACCTATGGATGTTCCCCCCATTTTCCTTCCACCAAAGAAAACTCGGTTCCCGTAGTTCCACCATCTCCTCCCACTCTTTGTGTATACACTTAGTGCACTCGTCTCGATGCACCTATTTTGGAGCATGCTGCCTCCTTGCAGGTCCTTGAATCTACCCTATGCGACATCCCTATCACAACTACTGCAAATGAGGAAGTGAGTTCTCCAAGTGATACATCAAAAAAATGTGCAGTTAATATGTATACATTTTATGCTTAAATTTGGTGATATTGCACTTTAAAGAAGTACATTTTTATGTTTTGTTGCAAGTATATTGATTTTAGGCATTTGGAGCAAAAAAAAAAAACAAAATTGAAGAAATTTGGTGTCAAAATGCAATTTTCAGCATACTGGCGCCAGATGCACCATTTTATAGAGAAGAGGTGCCAGAGGCACTAGAAGCGCCAGAATCCATAGAGGAGCGCGAAACTCTAGTAAACAGGTGCCAGAGACTGATTTAGACGAAATGTTGGCGGTTATTGACTATTTTTTAGATGTTTTAGAAGGCTCCAAGTAATTCAAATGTCCTATGGAGTGATTTAATACATCTAGACACTTTGGAATGACTTCTGAATGAAGAGATGTTTTTTGGTAGAAGGGATTTATCTCTTGGTGTGAAGATGTTTGTCTCTTGAGAAAAAAGAGGGAATTTTTTAAAAGGGGCGGGCGCCACTCTTAAGAAGTCTGGGGAAGTTTTGTGAGAGGGTGGCGTGTAGAGTCTTTGGGGTAGAGTTAGATTTTGGAGAGGATTTTCTTGTAGAGTTGTAAGAGACGAGGGAATGTGAGATTTTTTCTTCATTACATTTCTAAGAAAGAATTGAGTGTGATTGTAAAGAGGGAAAGTACTTAAAGGGAACTTTTAGAGATTTGTTTGAGGAGTGTAAGACAAGTCATGTTCTTTTCTTTCTTTGTTTTGTAAACTTGTTTTTATATATAAAATTTTTGTTTTATCGTATCATTCTCATGAATTCTGAGTAGTTTTCTTTATTATTCTCCCTACAACGAGATATGGTTTTGTGAAGAATTAATATTGCTGTGAAAGATTTTAAATGTCAATAAATTGTAATGATTTGAACTTTAATTTTCATTTACTTTTCGATCTGGTCAATTGAAATGTTAAGATTTGTTGAGAAACATAATATCCGAAAGGGCTATGCTTTCTACAACAATGTAAGAGTCACATTCAATTTCATGGATAAGAATGTGGCTCATGGGGTTGAGTACAAATCAATAGAGAAATATATTTTGATGGACGTAGAATTAGAAATTTTAGGGTGACAAACTAAAATCCTCAATTTTGTCCTGTTGCTTGTAAACTAAAGCGAGATTGTTAGCTCTCAGAGGAGAGAGAAGTGATAGCTCTTGAGTAGGAGCCTGTGTCCTCTTAACTTAATCAAGGATTTAGGAACTAAACTCTAGATTTACTAATTTTCTTTATGCACTTGACAGATGGTAAATAATAAGATTGCTCCTATTTGACACAATACAATTATATATATAATTTTAAATGATTTTGATTACTTCACTAACCATAAACTTATTGTAAAGGGGAATGATGCTTTCTTAAATTAGAGCTCTTTATTACAAAATTTTGTTTAATCTTAGTAAATTTAATTTTTAAGTTTAGAAAATAGCTTAGTTATCTTAGTTCTTTTAGCTACATTTCCATTAGCATACATTAGACTTACTTTCGACCTGTTTTTCTTACTTAAGTTTTTATAATTTGAATATTGTGTTTTACGTTATAACCATAAGAATTTTCAAGTCTCTGTGGGATCGATACTTAGGACTCCATTAGAGTTATTTATTACTTGAGCGATATATATACTTGCGTAATTATTTGGTTTGGCAGCTTAAAGATTTTAAAATATCAAACTATTTATACTTAAGTGATTTTTATTGTGATTGATTTGCATATTTACTAATTGTGTCGCCGTGTGTTGTAGTTTTGAAAGATACATCGCATACCAAAAACCCGCACCACCAAGCGAGGTATGCAATTAAAATGCTCCCTCTCTTCCATGGCAAAATATGTCTCTTTTGCAGTCTATCTCCGACCTATAGGGCATTTGCTACTACCCTGATAGATCATTAAATCTCAGCTACCATTGAGGCGGCCAGATCCTGCTGGAAGGCTGCAGTGATGGAGGAGATGAATGCCCTTCGAAGGAACCATACGTGGGACAACATAGATATTCCTTGGGGAAAGAAAGCAGTAGGATGTTAATGGATTTTTTAATGCAACAAAGCTCTATGAAGTTGAATTTAAGTTCAACTTTGATGAGTTCTTTGAATGCTACATAGCACGGTTGGTTGCCAAAGGGTACTCATAGACCTACGGAGTTGATTATGATGAGATATTTGCTTCGATGGCTAAGTTCAGCACTATTCGGATCTTGTTGTCTCTTGCGGTGAATCTAGATTGGTCTTTATTCTAGCTTGATGTGAGGAATGCGTTCCTGAACAGTGATCTCATAGAGGAGGTGTACATGTTCATTTCCTCAGGCTTTGAATCTACTGCCTGCCAAGAGCAAGTGTGTCAGCTGCAATGTCTCTCTATGGACTAAAGTAATCCCCACGAGCCTGGTTTGACAAATTCACAAAGGTGGTAGTGGGCCATGGTTTTACTTGAGCTCAATCGGATCACACTGTCTTCTTACGACATTAATTCAATGGCCAAATTGCTATCCTTATCATTTATATGACGATATTATGTTCACTGTTAATGATCACCAACATTGGAATCTTTGAAAGGCCTTTTAGCTACATTCTTTGAAATGAATGACTAGGGATTTCTCTGGTGCTTCTTGGGCATGGAAGTTGCTTGGTCATCTCAGGGGATTTGCTTATCTCAACGCAAATGTGTACTTGACCTGTTAAAAGAGAACAATCTTCTTCTGTGCAAATCGGTGGTTGTCTTGATGAGTCCCAATGAAAAATTAATTGATGTTTCCGATAATGATCCTGTGAACAAGAATTACTACCAACGTCTTGTGGGGAAACTCATCTACCTCACCCATACACGCTCCAACATATGCCACAGAGTTGGTATTGTAAGTGTATTCATACATGACTCTTATGAGCTCCATCTCCAAGTTGTCTACCAGATTTTTCTTTATTTAAAAGGCACATCGGGCTCAGGTTTGCTTTTCTCCCTACACACCTCTCGTTTTATTATTGTTTACACAGACGCTGATTGGGTCGGTTTTGTCCATAACCGACGATCTACCGTTGGGTTATGCTCATTTGTGTAGGAAAATCTCATCACATGAAAAAGTAAAGGGTAGTCGGTAGTTGCCCGAAATAGTTTTAAAGCTGAATTTCGGTCTATGTCCTTGGAGTTTCTGAAGCTCTGTGGTTACTCATCATGCTCCACAAACTACATATGCAAACCTCAGTCCCTCTACAATTGTTATGTGACAATAAGTTTGTCATCAGCATTGCTCACAACCCGGTCCAGCATGATTGTACCAAACACGTGAAGATTGACAAACAATTCATTAATGAAAACCTCAAGTCCGAGAAAATTTGCATTCCTCTTGTGTCCTCTAGTAGCCAACTATTAGATATACTAAGAATCTTTATCGGCAATTGTTCGATGACTTCAAATCCAAGTTGAACATGACTGAAATTCATGCTTTAACTTGAGGGGGAGTATTATAATTATGCTGAGGTTTGTATTAAATGCAGGGTTTTGTATTAATTTATGTATTATTCATTTCTTATTTCTCTGTATTCTGTTTTTACTTTATTTCTTATTTCTCTTTATTTCATTTTTATTACTTTCCTTGTGAGTGCCTTTGTAGTTGGGTTTATATACCCCTCTTTTCTGTCAAGAAAATTCAAGCTGCTCGAGTAAAAAATTATTAAAATCTTTGATATCAATTGATATATGCTATGACACCCAGGATGTGGTTGAATTGGGTAAAGATCTCTCTTTTTTTGAATTCAAAATTTGTGATTTTTAATATTATAGAAAACTTAAATTATAAAGTCATAAATACTTTTAATTAAAGCAAATAAAAGTAACCAAGCAGATAAAATAATGCAAAAAAAAAAAACAGGAGACAATATTTTACGTAGTTCGGCCGAACCCAAAACTGGTCTTAATCCACACCTAGTCACCCTTGACTAGGAATTCCACTAATCAGATAAAAATTGCAACCAATCTCCCGTACCCTCATACACCGGGCAAATACAATCCCAAACACAGTGCTCTTCTATACTGGGCAAGCATAACCTCAAACACCAAGCTCTCCTACACCGGGCAAGCTTTCCCTAAATACAATAAGATAGTAAAATATAAAAAATATATATTGCAATCAACTAATCTCGCTCACTCTTAATTTTAAAAACATTTTCACTCAACCCAAGTTAAAATTAATTAACAAGACAAATACAATAAAAGCTCAAGTTGATATAAAGTTTGTGAGAGTACTTGTATGAAATGCATAATGAAACAAACACACAGCAATTGAAACATAAATATAATCTTTCGAACACAAATGATTTCAGGAGCTTGCACTTTTAAAGTTGATTAAACAATCATGTAATATTCTCAATTAAGATTTGAAATTCACTTGAGAAGTTATCAAGAGGAAACTTTTAAATCGCTTACTATATTATGTTGCAAACTCTCCAACCATCAAGGTAAGAATGAGGAAATAATTGAAAAATAAATATATGATGTGAGATTGAGGAACCAACGTTTAAATAAATTTCTCCAAGCAATCTCTCCCAAGCCAAAAACAAGAAAAAAACAAAATTAAAGTTTTTGCACGCAAAAAAAGCTTCAATCCTTTCTCCAATCAAAGATGTTTTGCTTGAGGTGAACTTAGGATTTTTGGCCAAAGTTAGAGTTTAAAGATTTGGCCATAACGAAGAAGTTTGAAAGGAGATTTGAGAAAGGAAAGAATTTGAAATGATTCAAGAAAAAGTAAATTTATGCCAACTTGTTTGCTAAATGATTTGAATTTATTAAAAAGCTGTAATGTGGCCTGAATTTGGTCCAAAGATAGTTTCATAGGAGGAAAACACAATAGGAATTAAAATAAACAAATTTAAATGCATTTTGGGCCATTTACATATATATCATACAATTCTTATGTATTTACATATTTAACAACTAAGCATTCATGTGTACATGCCTACCACTCAATTCTTTAACATCACATCAAAAATACCACAATCACTATCTTTTTCAAAGTGAAATACTCCTTTTTATGCATAAGTTTATGACACCAAGATGTTATAAGTGCAAATATCAAACTTTGGATGTTAGATATGTGAATGCATAAGATTGTGTAGTGTATATTTTTTGTATAGGATAGGACAGCAGCAAATTACACTGATGATTTAACCAAGCGAAATAGATCTAAAAATTATGCTGGATGAAATACTAACCTATCTAAATAAAATGAAAAAAGTTTCATATCATTCATTTCATTCCAATTGGTAATGTTAAATGGTTCTTTTGTGTAAATCAATATCTCTACATCTTAGTATTTCTGCAACTTATTTTCATTTTTTTTCCATGTGCAGATACTTCATTACCTCGAAACCTTGCAGCCACATCAACTGCTTGAACAAATGGTCTGTACCGCATTCAGAGCATCAGCTGACACATTGAGTCAGACCAAATTTGGTGACTTAAGACTACTAAAAGCAAAAATTGACCAACTCTACAGTACTCTATCATCCACATTAAAGTCATTGCAAGGTATTTTTGTATATTTTATATGCTCAAGCAGAAACTGATAGATATGTTCTTATATTTTTGTTCGCAGTTTCAAAGTTTGATGGAAACAAATATGCGAAATGTAAAATATTTTCTTTAATTTTAACATAATTAGTAGTTTTCAAATGTAGAAGTTATCGAGAGTAACCTAGTATCTATTATATAAATAAACGGGCAAGATCCCTATGAAATACATAAAAATTTCAAATTATTTCTCCCCTTTTCTCTAAATTAGAGCTCTAAGGAAAAAGAACCCTCGAGTATTTTTCTATTGTTTTTTTTTTCCGGCAAACTTAAAAATTCCTCTTGCCTTCCCATTCTTCTGCCTCCTTGCCCCCACGACCTCTGCCTTTGCTTCACTACGTACAACCACCAACTTTCAAGAGAAAAATTCTTGAATTTTTTAAGGAAAATGTCTTTGGTATAAAAAATGATTTATCAATCAGTTTTTTCTTATCAAACCCTATCAATGTACACCTCTATCTCCTTGTTGTCTGATTTCTTGAACAGTACCCTCTGCCAAGGGTCTTCTTTAGAAATCTAAATATTTTATAAATCATCTCTAAATTTTCTTCATTCAGACTATTTATATGTTTTCTCACAATATTGAAAGCGTAAGCAAGTATCAATCTTTTTTCGCTAGTGTCTTTTCACCTATTGAATGTAACATTTCGTTGAAATTCATAGGAGTCTCAACAGTTTTGCAACCTAGCATTCTTGTTTCTTTTAGTAGGTCTAGGATGTAGTGTCTTTGTGATATTACAATACCCATCTTAGACCTGGCCACTTCTATGTCCAGAAATTATCTCATTGCTTATAGATCCTTAATTTCAAATTCAACAGCAAAGACCTCCTTAATTTTCCCAATCTCAGGTTGGATGTTCTCAATTGGTGGAACCTAAGAGATGTGATGGTTAGAAAGAAGAAGAATAGGTTGTGATGACTCTGGATCGGTTTGGATTTCTAAAATTATTTCCTAAGTTCTATATTCACCTGTACTCTCCTCCTCAATATCAAATTTGAGATAGTATGATTGATTTTCAAAGAAGATAACATTCATAGAGTAATCGTAATTTTTTGTTATGAGAGTATAGCCCTTGTACCCCTTTTTTGTTAGAAGCATACCCAAGGAAAATGCATTTGATGAATTTTGGGTCAAGCTATGTGTGGTTTGGTTGTTGAATGTGAATAGAAGAAACAATCAAATATTTTTAGAGGTAGATTGGATGAGAAAACTCTGAGATGAGGGTATTTTTCCATCACAATATCGAGAGGCTTGGAATCTAAGGACCTTGTTTGGCATTCTATTAATGTGATAGGCTACTCTGAGCACGACATCTCCCCAAAAACTTTTTGGGACATTGTGAGAAAGTATTATAGGCCTACTTAATTCGAGATGTCTATTCTTCCTTATAGTTATTTAATTTTGATGTGGAGTTTCAATATAGGAACTCACATGGATAATACCCTTTTTTGCAATCTCTGGTCCAAGGATAAAGTTGAATTATTGCTTTGCATTATCGATTCTGAGAATCTAAATTTTGCATTAAAATTGAGTAGAAAACAATGTTATGGAAGGAATGAAAGATTTGTGTTTCAAATTTTTTCTTCATGAGGAATATTGAACTGGTTCTAGCGCGATCATCAATAAAGAAGACAAATAATTTGGCTCCATTTATTGTTTTCAATTTTGATGGGCCTCAAATATCACTGTGAATGATAAAGAAATGATGCGAGGGTTTGTACTGAGAAAGAAGATACACATCAAAAGTATGCTTATCCAATTAACATGTTTCACACTGATAAAACCCTTACTTTTTATTAATAAAAATACAATGTTATAACTGTACAACATAATTAAATTGAACTGACCCAAACGACGAAGCTATAATAAACCTTGACTTTCAACAGACTCGAGCACAAAGAACTCGAGACTAAGTGATGAGGATGGTGAAGGAGAAACTTGTGTGTTAAGAGAATAATTTTTCTTGATCGGGTATGGATCTTGATGTAATTTAGCACTACATATCACCTTTCACTGATTCCACCACTTGAAATTCACAAGAGTTAGAATGAAATTTTGATAGCGGAGCAAACTCAAACCGCAACAGAAATAATAATTTTATTGTTGAATTTCAAATATTACAATATGACTCGTCAAAACAAGAAATAAACGACAACAAAACAACATGAACATAAAAACACAACACACTCCAATTAAGGGTTACAGAAAGATAAAATGTCTCTTCGGGTTGAGCTACAGCCGGAGCACCACCTGAAACCCTTGGAGACAGTCACCACCTCAGACGAGTTACAGTCGGAGCAACTTCTAGCTGTCGGATATAGTCCCTGGAGGGGAAGAATGCCTCAAATGCAACACTCAGAAATCTGCACTCATCCAAATATCCTTCCCTAAGCCAAAAATAGCCCCTCGAACGAGTTAAAACCAGAGCACATTCTTGCCATCGGATACAACTTCCAGAGGGGAGGAATGTCTCAAAGACAACACTCAGAAATCTACACTCATCCAAATCTCCTTTTCTACGCGAAAACAACCCCTATATAAGAGGGATTATGACTTTTATTAAACAATGCTTTCAATTAAGAAATAGAATAAAAAAAGGAAGCAATATAATAGACAAGAATTTCTAATAGGGGGTTTCATGAAAAAGTAAAGAAATAGAAAAGGCAGGCATAAAATAGGTAGGAAATAAAATAAGAGAATTATAGAAAAGGAAGGAAGTGAGAGGGAAACGAAAAAGGAAATTGGAGGAAATTTGGGTTGCGGTACTGTAGCCTCTACAGTGTCGCGTCCTGGAAAATGCTCCCGTGTCAAATTTACTAACACAATTCAAGGCATAAGTAAGTTTGTTATTTGAAAGTAAGTTACAATCTAATTGGGGAGCATATAACACAGAAGAGAGCTAAATAAATTTAGAGATTTTCTTTTTTCATTTCTCAACAATCCTGGAGTGAGATCCACTAGCAAGTTGAACAAATTGAAGCCGATGAACTCCTTGTAGTTGGTGAGAGCATGAATGTCTCTATTCATGTGATTAAAAGCACATGAATCTATTATCCAAGGTTGAAACTTTCCATTGCACGTGAGATAAGAGGTGGACAAAATGTATTGGTGTATTATCAAGCTGACAAGCCACTTAGTTGTGCTCGGAAAAGGTTTTTTCAACACCTCTAGTTGTTCCTTGGTGAAGGACTAGGATCGGTCGACCCTTCAGAGGAGGTAGTATTTTGGTTTTTCTTCCCCTTCCTAGGTTTTCAGTATGTAGTATTCCGATGTAATTTCTTGCAATATTCACAAAATGGGTGATTCTTCTTTGGCTTTGACTCATGGGAGGAGTTGCGTGTGTATAAGGTGGAGCTTTGAGTGCCAGATGAATCCACACTTCCTGTCATCGTGAGCTTCTTCCTACTTTCTTCTCTGGAGAGGCTTCATCCTCATGATTCTTCACCTGACCTCTTCTTTGTTCTTATTTAGATCCAATAAGAACCTGATCGTCCTTTTCTTCTCCATTATTATTTTATACAACATAGCTTCTTAAGGGAACTTCTATATATAAGCATAAAACTTATCTAACTATAACATCTACTTTGTAACTGTGTTGAAGCATTGAGTCACACTTAACTCTTCTTGTTGAAGCTCATCCAGTTTTATTTTGATCTAAAATAATTTAGTATTTTTAGTACCGGAATAAGTTTCACTAGCTACTTCTAAATGCCCTATGTAAACAAAAAAAAAAATCTTCAATATTTGTGGTCATAGAATTGATCAACCAATATATGACCGTATGATCATGAATCTACCATGAACTAGAATCAATGAGCTTAGGAACTATGCCCTCTGCCATGAGATGTTTCTCTTTTTTTTTCCGCAAATGTACATAAACACCAATTGTGTGTATTAATTAGAGTTACAGCCTTTTAAGTTTAGATTTGTGATAAAGTAAGAGAGTTTTGAGGTTGTTTGGACAGAATTCTTAGTTTTTTATTCAGAACTAACCTATAGAGGAGCTAGACATCTTCATGTCGTATTTTTTTTCTATCTTTATATCATACTTTGTCATAAGCCTTATGCATGTTTTTGGTTGGAAAGAATTTTCTGGCTGATTGTGTTTCTTACTTGAACTATGAACGACTGGAAAGCTGAGAAGGTTTTGCGGCTCCTCTAGTGGAAGACACTAGAGAGGACACTAATATGTTTGATTTTTGAGAAATTATGGGAGATTCGAGCTAGTTGGAAGCTGACGGGATCACAACGTACATGTCTCCTTTGCGTGTGCCTTTCATGATTGAACAATGCAATACAATCACGATAAGTGGTCGCTAGGAAGCAAGGGTTCGAATCGCGTGCAGGGTGTAAAGACCAGATTGCGTCGTACTAGTTTCGTCATGTGTCTCTTCATGAGTGAGCAACACGATGATTCAAATCATGGAGGTGCTGATCTAACTGAAGCCTGCAAGGAGTCCGACTGCAAGGAGAGGATTTGTTGGGGTCCGACGTCTGTAGGGACAAGCTCTGACGAAGGAATGAGAGCTAGGGTTTGTTTCCTCATTCTGATACCATGAAGAAAGATGGAGATATTTTCTTATTCCTCAATCATCAATTTACAACACCTCATATAATAAGGAAAAGCTTGGGCAAACTTAATTACAACAATTATAACTTATCAAAGATAAAATAACCGAACAAGGAAAGAAATATAACATAATAAAAAGAGAATAAAACTTAAATATGAAACTCGGAATTCCACAACACCACACGAAAATGAAAAAAATGTGGTTAGAAATCAATTACTATCAGTGTAACAAAATGAGATGTGCTACGATGCTACTAACTTTTGTAGCAATAGAAAGGAGTCATGAATTCCTTGCTGGACTAATTAGTGAATTTGACCATGTTTTCATTCAATATATTGGAAAGCACTCCATTTCTTATCTAAATGAAGCCGTCTTTACTATCAGAAGCGTAGAAGCGATTTATAATTGTTAGAAACCCTACATTAGTGAGAATGTTGCTCTACTTGTACCAACATTGAATGCAAGCAAAACCATGTCATGCCAGTCTAAACAGGGATCACCAACGTCCAATAACTGAGAAGTTATATTTTGCACTTGTTGTGAAAGGAAATGCAGAAGGCATATATTGGAAACTCCAAGGGAAGCCTCCATACAAGGAAAGAAAAACCTTGATTCCAAAATCACTCCAAACATCATCGAACACTTAATCATCGGAATAAAAGACTTCCATGGACATAGTCACATAAGAATAAAGTAAGAAGAAATGGAAAAACTGTACAACTTCGTGTGAGCATTTGAAAAACTTATTGGTATATGCTATTTTGTTCAATCAGTGAGTATTCTAATCATACACCTTATGCTTTTGAAATTATTTTAAAGAAAATGTGGATAATAAACTCAGGAGCAATTATTCATAAGACCAACCCTTCTGCAAAATTTTCTTTCTATACACCTTACAAAAGCAATAAAATAACCGTAGCTAATGGAACCATTGCTGCTATTACAGGAAGGAAATCTCACAGAACTCACCCATACCCTCCCATTATTATCTATTCTACAACCATCAAATTTGTCAATGAACCTATTATCTATTCAAAAACTTACATTTGACATAAATAATATTATTGTATTTGTCCTACTTATTGCCTATTTCAAGATTAAATCATGGAGAAGATGACTGGACATGCTAAAGAACAAGAAATCTAATCTCGAGACACAAATAATAATTATCACATATCTTAGATTCATTTCACTGAAAATTTGGATACTAAAGGGGTGCAAATTTGACTACATATTTAGATAGGTCTTTCATCTTTTACCTTAATTTATATTTCCTATATTATTTCCTAAAAGAAATGTAAAGAGTTCAAGTGTTGGTAGCATCATGGTCAAATGCCACATAATCTCTAACCGCTAAGCTAAGAAACCCCAATACTTGGATAATGTCATTTTTATATATAATTATTAAAGGAACTAGATAATATGTTATTTTATAAATGATTATTCATGCATAATCAATTTTTTTTTTCTTCATGAAGCATAAATCTAATGTGAGTATAATTCTCCTATGCTTCATAAAATAATAACAATAAGCATATTAAGTTTTATAATAAGAAGGAATATTCAAATCAAACATAATCCTCTTTTCTCCATGAAAATAACATTCATGAATCCCATGGTGCCAAAACCGCATTACAAAATTAGTTCGTAAAAAGAAAAGAATTATAGTGCCCTGGGCTTAATAATACATCTTTACAAGTCAACTTCTCTGTTTTATAAAGTAAAACACTTGAGATGAATTCCTCATTATTTTTTTTTTCTCAAATGTACAACACTCATTGCTTCCATTAACAGCTTTTGAAACTATTGCCTATTTCCATCAAGACTATCAAAATACTAAAGTTTATCTGAGTGATAAAACCCATCATTCTAGGGTACTGATGTGTTATTATGTGGAGCATGATTGTCTCAATCAATTGTCAACTTAGAGCCCTCAATTTCACCAATCAGTCTCGATAGTGAGTTTTTCGGGGGTGTATAGTGGGGCAGCGACCCCTTTTATGGATTTGGGTGTTGCCTTTGAAATGGTACAGTATCAATGTGACAGTGCTATTGTAGCATCATTGAGTAGCACTACGACATTGCTTTGCAGTGCCATAGCGCTCCCTGAGAGGAAACTGTGTTGAAACCTAAAAGTATGGTGTCATAGAGTCATACTAGAGTGTCGCAATGCCACCATCGCAGCGCCACAACACTATATCATGATGTTTCAGCGCTACGACCTAATCAAGGGCAGTTTTGTGCAAGTTTTGATAGTTTTTCTTGCAGTTGAGCATGAAGATCGATAAAAGGAGGCTTGGAGAGAGTCATTTGTGACTTTTCATATTATGCTATGTGGTTTTTGTGTTCAAAGTATGAAGAGGCTTGAGTGTGGTGTAATTTGTATAATTCTCCTTATTTTGCTTCCTAGTGGATTTCTTGTTGTGGTGTGGTTTCATGTTTTTTTTCCCATTCTCGAGTTTTTTCATATTGAATTTGGTATTTTTTGTGTTTTCTTGCTTGTGCGCTTCTGTTTAAAGTTTTATTTCGGATCTCTTGTATCAATTTCCACAACTTACATCTCTCAACATGATCAACTAAATTTTTAAAATATAACCATTTCAGTCCCAAATGATTCATTTTTCGGACCAAATTATGAGATCACATATGTTGAAAATCAAGGATTTTGTAGTCGAGATTGTTTTCAGTGGAAACATTGGAATGAATACAACTTTGATTTTATCAAACTCGATATCTCGACTATCCAACTGACCCACAAAGTCTCAAGAAATATCTAGACCTCCCTACAGATAGAAAGATCACCTCAAAAATCAATTTTACAAAATCCAATACAATGGACCTAAATCATCACCATTGATATGCATGTATTTGGAAGGAAAGAAAGAAGCATCCAACAATGAACCAAAGCGTGCTCGAACATTCATATTCACACACAATTAATCACTATGTAGCAAAGATATGTTCTGACATTGAAATTCAAACCCATCATTATCTTATCCTTTCTACAAAAATTCAAACATATGATGATATCAGACTTTTTTATTGCATTAGGAAAAGAAACCTGAACTTGAATCCAACATCCGATAGTACAAAACTTTTCTATACTTGAACGCATCTACACCGAGAAAAAAAAGTTATTCAAGAGAAATGGAAGACACAATTTAGAAGTATATACTGATGTTGATTGGGCAGGATCACTCATAGATGGTTTTCTTCTATATGTTATACTTTCTTTGGTGCGAATCGAATCACTCAGAGAAGCTAGAAAAAATCAACAATATGGAGATCTAGAGTTGAAGTTGAACTTAAGGGAATGGCCCTACGAATTTCTGAATTATACTAGTACTTTGTTAGTTGATAGAACCACTAAAAAGAAATTAATTTTTTTTCATGGTTTTCTTATATTCATGATGATTGTATCTCTCTTATTGCGAGTCTTTGATCATATACCATAACTATATACATGATAGTGAAAAATATCCTGTACCCATTTGATAGACATTATCCTGTGTGTTTCATAATCACATTTTGATCTAATAGGACTTTTGCTTTACTACAGTGATTCATGTGCCTGATAGGGTTGAGCTCATCGGTGATTTGAAACAACTTTGTGTTGTTTTCGAGCACATCGAGAAGTTGGTTATTCTAGCTGCTTCAATTTATCGTAAACTTTCGGATGCTCCGCGACTTTCTGAAGCAATTTTCCAAGATTATTTTGACTTCTATCAGCCAAAAATGGGTACTGGTTTAGCAAGTTTATGCTATGACAAGGTATGTGCTGATGGTTTGTACAGTAAGTTTAATTATTCATATAAGCTTTTAAAGAAGCAATAATCTGTCTACTAGAAGAATAATTGATATTGAAATTTTCAACTTCTATTAAACATTGAAGGGCCGTTTACAAGCATACCAACCAATTCCTATGAATTTACATATCTGACACCTAAAGTTTAATTTTTACATTTATACAACCAAATCTTTTATATCACATAAAAAATACCATCATTTTAACTTTTAAAAAGTGAAATACATCTTTTCATGCATAGTAAGGTGGCATGTATGTAAAAATTGAAGTTTAGTTGTTAGATATGTAAATACATTTGAATTGTGTGGTATGTATGTAAATCTTCCAAAATTAAATTGGGGTTCACTTTTCTTAGGTGGCCTAACCGCTAACTAACCTAAATGTGCTGCACTCTCTCCCTCCTTTGAGGGAATAACTAAGCGAAATGGACCCAACTTTAATTTTTTTTTGTAAATTTCTTTATTAAGTGTAGCAATGCTCTTTAAAAGATCAAAATTTTGAAAATCCATGTGAAGATATGTTTCACTGGTTTGCAATTTTTTTGTTGAGTTTTGCTCCAATCATTTCTTCAACTATACAAATGCTCTTTCATTTAGTTTGTATGAAGTTTGTTTCCTCGCTAAGAACAACAAGGATTTTAGCCTATTACTGCACCATTAATGATTAGCGCTAATTGGGAAGTTTGTAATCCTCAGCCTTCCCGCTCTCTGTTCATTCCATCTTTTGCGCGCATGACATCCCAGTCTCCTTCCTTTACATGAAAGCAAAGCCATGATTCATTTTCTCGATTGCAACACTGTCCTTGTTCTTGTCCACTCGCCCACTCACGATACAATAGTGGTTAGGGCTAACCAGAGAAGCAAGGGAGCGATCGCAACACACATAGAATTCTAAAACTTATATATTTCTCTCCTTCAGCTTGGCATCTTGGACGTCGTTCGGACTCAACTGTTTGCTTGTCAGCGCGCAATACAATCGCAATTAGCGCTAATTAGGAAAGCAATGACGACGGGATCGTGGTAGCGAAAACCTAAAATTCCCATATTTCTTCTCCTTCTGCACTGTCCTACCATAAGCCCTCGCCTACGCCGTGCCTCCTTGTTCACAAGATTGAGTCGCGATCTTGCCGACCCCAAAATCCACATTAACAATGTCAGAATTAAGAAAGACGCTGATGAGTTTCCCTTTTGCATCCATGTCGTCTCTTGGGAGAAAGAAAAAGCCTACAGCGAAGCCCTCGAGGCCACCCGCATTGCCAGCAACAAGTACATGACAAAAGCCGCCAAGAGAGATGCATTCCATTTCAGCGTCCGCATTCATCCCTTCTATGTCCTGTGCATCAACAAAATTGTCTCCAGACTGGCATGCGAGGTGCCTTCGAGAAGTCGCAAGGACGTGCACTAGGGTGTCGACCGACCAGGTTCTGCTCTTAGTGAGGTGCAAGGATAGCTACAGTATGTATGTTTTGTAGGCGTTGAGGCGAGCGAAATTTAATTTTTGTGGAGGCAAAAAATCACTGTGAGATCTGCGATCTCTTCCCACGCTTCGTCCATCTCCTCTGTTGCGATCCTTCCCTGCTTCTTCTTCTCATGAAAAGTGAGCCACAGCTATACCCTCGCCGATCTTGCCCTCATGATTCTCTGTCGCATAGGAAAACCACCTGATTCAAAAGCGGAAGCTCGCTACTCATATCTATCGTGTCTCCCAACTCGTCTTCTTCCTTTCCTGTTCATGGAATTCACACGCTTCAAATCCTCGATAGCCCTCTTTTCCCTAACACGAAACTAAGTTGCACCCTCCTGCGTCGGAAGCTCTTGTGCTCGATCCTCTATGCTCGATCAAATTCAATGCTCTGCCCTTGTAGCGCATCCTTACTTACTCGATCCCGAGCCTCTCTTCTCTTCTATGTATATGGTTTGATCCCTAAATTCAAAAGCTCGCATACCTTCTAGTTACCAGGAAAAAAATATTCTGTTCGAATGTCTCCACATCTCCATAGAAACTCTTGTGCTCGATCCTCTATGCTCGATCAAATTTAATGCTCTGCCCTTGTCGTGTCTCCCTACCTCCCTACCTACTCGATCCCGAGCCTCTCCTCTCCTCTCCTCGATGTATATGCTTTGATCCCTAAATTCAAAAGCTCTCATACCTCCTGCTTACCAGGAAAAATATTNNGTTCGAATGTCTACACATTTGGACGGCCAACCACCTGCCACCACGTCGCCATAGAAGCTCATGTGCTCGATCCTCTATACTCGATCAAATTCAATGTTGTGCCCTTGTCGCGCCTCCCTACCTACTCGATCCAACTTACTCGATCCCAAGCCTCTCCTCTCCTCTATGTATATGGTTTGATCCCTAAATTCAAAAGCTCTCATACCTCCTGC
>NEWO01000018.1:2667460-2718136 GCA_003013225.1 Phalaenopsis aphrodite
TTTTTAATAAATTCCTTTTGGTTGGGAATGAAGCAAAAAAAATTTGGGGTTCTTGGCATAAAGTTTGCAAACCTAAAAAGGCTGGTGGGTTCGGTTTTAAAGCCTTGAAGCATACTGTGGAAGTTAATCTTTGCAAACTTTGGTTTAAATTCAAATTGGGCTCATCTCTCTGGGCTACTTTTTTACATCAAAAATATTGTGCTCATGCTCATTCGTCCTTGGTTTCGTGGAAGGTTGGTGATTCTCGTATATGGAAAGTTGTTGTTAATGCTAGAACCACTGCTAATAACTTCATGTTTTGGGATATAGGCGAGGGTAATATTTCTTTCTGGAATGACAATTGGGGGTTGTACCATCTCTCAGACTACTCCCGCCCCCAGCACAATAATTCCCTTTTAATCTCCGATTTCTTTACTAATGATAGTTAGGATTTTCCCAAATTATGTTCTATTGTGGGGGAACAAATTGCAAAGCATATAATTACTATTCCTACTGCCCCTTCAAGAAGGGATCTCCCCTTATGTGAAAGAAACAACTCACAATCGGTTTGCAAGCTTATTTATAGCACTTTACACTCACATCATGATTGGTTTTGGGGGAAGTGGATTTGGCATAAATTGTTAACTCCCTCTATATCCTTTTTCCTTTGGCGTTATCTCATATCTTTAATTCCTATTGATGATATTCTCAAGCTTAAAGGTTTAAAACTGGCCTCCACATGTAGTATGTGCAAAATGGAGGAGGAAGACACGAGACACGTTTTTTTTTAATGTGCCTTTTCCTTAAAAGTTTGGGATATGATTGCTTCTTATTTTGGTTTTTCGTGGATGCATAGAGGCTCCTTAAGCAATTATCTATGGCGTTGGAAAGATTTTGATGATAGTAAAGGGGGGTTTTCCCTACCTTTATTGGTTCTCTGGTTTCTTTGGAATGCAAGAAATAGTTTTAAATACAATACCCCCCCCCCAGCTTCTATGACGGTTGCATATGTCATTGCCTATTATAACAAAGTCTTAAGAGAACTTTCCACTGATGTTACCGTTTTAAAGCCTCCTCGGCTCGTTTAGGTGGACTCATCCCCCACCAAACTTTGTTAAATTAAATGTGGATGGTTGTTGGCATCCAGATTATGCTACGGTTGGGGGAATCTTTATGGATTTTGATGGTAGATGTCTCTGTTTTTTCTCCTCCCCTGTTGCGGCTGATAACCCTTTGGCAACAGAATGTTGGAGGGTATTTCTGGCTTTAACGATAGCTAGTGTTTTCAATTTTCATAAATTAGAGGTGGAAATAGATTCTAAATTGCTTTTTGACATTCTATTGGGTATTTCTCCACCCACGTGGGATACTTTATGCACTTTTAAACGCATCATGAATGTAATGAGAAGCATCTAGAGGTAAATTGGAGTTTCATTCATAGAGAGGGCAACTTACCAGCTGACTGGCTTGCCAAAGGTGCTTGGGAGGTTTGTCACGTTGGGATTCACCCCCTTGCTCATCTTAAAAGACTCGTCATTGGAGACAATCTAAACCTGCCTTATGTCTGTTTTTAATTCTTCCTGTCTATTGGCACTCTGGATGATTGGTTTTTGGTTTTCTTGTTTCGGTTTTGCACTCTCCTTTTGCAGATTTCATCACAATGTTTTTTGTTGGATGGCTTCTTGGGATTATGCTGATGGAGGACTATTCTTTTATGAAGACGTCTTTTGTACATGTTTTCTTTTTGGCTTACCAAGTCTTACACGTTCACAGGTTTACCAATTTTTGGTTTTATTGTTTTTTGTGTATACCTGTAATTTTTGGGACAATTCTTTGTGTGAGTTGTAATGTGAGGAGAGGAACCCCTGGGGGTTAGACGGGGATCCTCCCCCCCTCCCCATCTCTGTACTCTTTTTTTATATTATCGCGTAGAGAGCCACCGCTGCTCTTTCCCAATATATATATATATAATATTTCGTCCGGACACTTTTAAAACGGAGGTTTGACACTTTTCTTGCAGGTGCAATTTTGTGGCAATTTGGGAAATTTTAAAAATAAAAATAACCTCCATTTAAGAGCAAAATATCTGTTAGGCAGGGAAAAACGCGAACTCGCTGAAGAGTTATTTTGAAAATCGGGGGCTCTGAGTTTGCAATTTAAGCCTTCCTATAGATACACAAAAGGCCTTTTTCATTTTTTGAGTTCGCTAGTTAAATGTTATTTTCTCTCCTCGTTGCGTCTTTTAAGACCGCGAGAAGAAAAACTTCATGTCTCAGGAAGAAAAACCCTCTTCAAATATAAACAAGTATAAATGTTCAATTTCTCAATGATGACCGAGTTGATAGAATATTTCAATCGGGGAGATTTATTTTCAAAATTAAGTTTCAAAGTCTATGTGAATAAATTCAAATGTTATATCATAGAATACGATCATCTTTAAGTGGGATAGAGTTGGCAAGGATCAAAGATAAACTTATCCCGATGATGACCGAGTTGATAGAATATTTTAACCGGAGGAGTTTATTTTCAAAATTAAGTTTCAAAAACTATTTGAATATATTCAAATGATATGTCACAAAACCCGTTCCGATGTAAGTGGGACAGAGTTGACAGGGTTCAAAGATAAACTTACCTCGATGGTGACCGTGTTGATTGAAAATTTCAACCGGAGGGGTCAACCTTTTAAATCCAAATTTTCAGTATAACCTAAAAGCAGATTTCATTCACCATCCACAACAGTTGCTCGAGGGTGACATATTTCTGATTTACTTCAGCTCGTAAAGAACGAATGAAATATTAAAGATATCCATATATTCACAATCGAAGTAATTGCATGCCAGTAAGGATGTGGCTTGAGTCCTCTGTCCGCGTGATTCTGTCGCCAAATAACACTACAAAATAACAGTTACAACTAGAGGCCTCTAAATGGGTGGTTGTCGTCAAATGACACAATTATATTATTGTCACAGCCGCAGCCCTGTATGTTTCCCAACGGCTTTCTACCTTTTGAGTTGTGAATCATAGAGGTACGATTAACTGACATAAAACTTTCTCTTAGCTAAGGTCGACTTAAATTTGCTCTCTTAGACAAACGTCCACCCCAAATCTACAAGGATTTCTTGGACGACACAATCTATGGCTGCTGACAAGAATTCTTATGTCAAGTTGGGTCGATTAACTCCTCTGACTAAATAGATCAGAGACTACGACGACCCGGGATGACAAAACCATGAGATCTTGATCGGATTTCATCCTCATTCCACCACCGTCCGCTTTAAGCTTCAAGTGGTGAATTTACAACTTAAATTCTAAGTCTGGTATTGTTATATTCTCTATTTCAATTTTTAATGACTAGCCTTAATCGAAAGTCCTCTTTTGTTATCAGGAGGGATAATTAACCATAGAAGACTTGCACTTATGGGAAATAGCTTAGTTTTTGAATATGCATGCAAGGATTGCGCCTATGGCTTGGTGAGGGAATATGCATGCAAGGGGGAAATAGCTCAGTTTTTTAACCCCGTTTTCTCATGAAATTGAAGAGTTAACTATCTGATTAGTCATGACAGATTTAGTCTGCTTAGTTTCATTACCTTCCTACCTTAGATTAGCACTAGTCAGAGTCTCTATCACCTATAGGCCAAAGAGTAGCTACGATTGGATCGAGAGCTTCAATAGCAAAGAGGAAGTCCAGTTCCCAAAGCTGACCCCCGAACAGCTGCCGGATTGCTCTACTTACCTTCTCTTTCTTTGGTTTTGCATTGAGAACACAATTCATCACCATCCTCACAAGAGGGCAAACTTGGTACGTTCATCGAATCTTCTTTCGCATCCAGGCCCGAGAAAGTGGTTCAGGTGACTATCGTGGATTACATCGATCCTGACTAACGTGGTTCGAACCCACGACTTCTAGCGTGACAGACCAACACTCTAACCAACTGAGCTATTTCCCCCTTTCGTCACTGCTGTCAATTCAAAAAGGAACCTACCGGTTCGGTTACCTTTTTCACTAGCAAAAAGTAGTTGTACAACAGAATGTCATTCTTGGTATCTCTAAATCCGGATTAAGAAGTCCTCGCTAAATGAGGGAAAAATATCTAGATAGTGTCTTATATACAATTCAATCATCCATGAAAATTCGACCCTTCTAACCTCTCTCTCTCAAAACAAATAAATAAATAAATGCAGAGAGTCTGGGTAGTGTTCGTGAATTTTCGAAGCCCACAGACCATGCTCTCAAGTACGACCTTCCAAGTCGATCTAATGGAGGCGATGGACATCCATCAAACCACAATCTACCAAATAATTCGAGTTTTTGTGCTAGAACAATAAGGACATTTCCAAAAAAAAAATGTTGACTAATTGGCACATAAGGATTTGCTCGAGTTTCTCCCTTGCTGACCATGAATGTGGCGGCCGTTCATCCGACCAAAAAGCTACTCAATCAATCTACTGTATTGATTGTGTTCTTCAATTTATAATATTCTCAACCCTCTACAATTTCTTCCATTGACTTCTAAAGTTGTGGTCGACATCTTTTTAGGGTTTATCCCTAAGAAAAGGCCCAATGGTTTCTAGAGGATCAATAATTTTAAGATTTACGTTTCTCTCACGCCTAGACTTTCACATTTACATGCATTGCAATTTTGTGCTTTAAACCTATGCATTGAAGATGTAATTCATATTTAAAAAGTGGTAATAGTGGTATGTTTTACATGATATTAAAAATTTGAGTGCTATGTGTATAAGTATGAAAATTTAGGTGTTTGATATGTAAAGATTTGGCACTTTACATTGGTAGCACACAATTCATATATATTTACATATCCCACACCTAATCTTTCATATTTGCATACATAGCAATTTTGTGCTTAAAACCTATGCATGAAAAGGTTTATTTCCCATTTAAAAAGTGGTAACAGTATCATTTCTTACATGCTATTAAAGATTTGAATGTTATATGTGTAAATATGAAAATTTAGGTGTGAGATATGTAATAAAATAAGAATTATGTGCTATGTATGTAAATGGTCCCTTTTTTTTAAGACACCCATTAATAGTAACACAGCGTTGGACCAAACCAATATTTGCTTCTAATTTTCCACAACATAATCATAATGCTGATACATTTTAATATGAAATCAATCCCCATTATTTTTGTCCTTCATATTTCATGTCTCCTGCAGGATTTTAATATGAAACAAGTGGTGAAGCCGCATGAGAGGGATGTAATTGCGAGTTTCTTCCCCCCTCCAACTGCAAGTCAGTCATGGAGGAAAGTTCTGAGTATGGGCAATCTATTGTTTGGTCATGAACCAATTCTAAGAGAGATCATCTTCTCCGTCTCCGGCGACATCAGCAACGGCCAATACTCAGGCGGCGGCCATCTCGTTGCCTCTATTGGAGACATTGAAACACATCGTATGTATATTCGTGGCACCTCAAATGATCTTCTCGTCGCACTATCGGTGACATCCTGGGATTAAAGAAGCATATAAAAGGTTTACATGCGTACCACTCAATTTTTATGTATTTACATAACGGAACACCTATACTTCAATTTTTACATACATGCCACCGCGAGTAAAGTTTAGGTGTTAGATATATAAATAGTTATGAATTGAGTGTATGCATGTAAATGCTCCCATGTATCAGATGAGAAGGAGAAGGAGAGGCTAAAGCTACAGAATATGCAATATTTCTGCTCATCCCCTGCTGAGGTAAAAGCTTGTTTATTTGATTTTAAAAGCATTTAAATCATAATTGTTTGATAGATTGTATTCTTATTAATGTAAACAACATTATTAATTATTATTTTTTTTTATAAGTATTTTAATTTGAAATGATAAATGTTAAGACTTTTGGATGTCTTTAGCTAACAAAGAAATCATTAATGTAAACCTTGAAGCTAACATAATTTCTTGAAGAAATTGCTAGCAATATCATGTGTATTAATTAGGAGAAAATAAAATTTTCTCCTTGTTTGTTTTAGTGGCAATTAGATTAAAAATTAATTGTTATGGTGTGTTTCGAACTTGAGTCTTCAATTGTATGGGTGTAAACGAGGCGACACGAGCAGGTCTGGGCTCAGCTCGTGTTCGGCTCGTCAAAAAATATCATGGTTCGTGTTCGGTTCGTTTATATTTTGAGCATAAAATAATTGTTCATGTTCGGCTCGTTTACTAAGCGAGCCGAATAGGAGTTGTATGCGAACAAAGACCCGTTTTGATAACCCTAGTCATGAAGTCGTTAGGGGAGTAAACGAGGCATGTGTTTGGCTCGTTAAAAAATATATTTGTTCGTGTTTTGCTTATTTATATATTGAGCTCAAAAAATTTATGTGTCTTGTTTGTTTTTCGTGAGCTATTCACAAATAATAAGTCATTTTGACTATTTTAGTCGCACAATCGTAGTAGGGTGAGATTTATATGTTTTTATTTATATTAAAATATTCTTTTAAATAGAATATATTTTTTATTCTATTTTTAATTAGTAATTTTAATTGCTTATAATCATTGTAGCCTCCTAATCAATTAAATTATTAAAAAATAAAACTATATATATATATATTTGGAGCTAAAAAGAGTGGAACACTAACTAACAATTCTTTAGTCGAGCATGGTTCGTGTTCGACTCATCTATATATCAAGCGTAAAAAGTTGATTGTGTTCAATTTGCATAGCGAGTGAATGGATCATGAACTACTTATTGAGCCAAACACGAGCTGTTCACGAACAACGAGTTATTTTGACACATTATTCAAATGTAAACATCCACTTATAGTTATCATATATGGGCTTAAATGTAATATCTCTTTATATACTCTTTTTAATTTCATACATTATCAAGCGATCAACATTAGATGCACTAGTATTAAATATATTATAATTCGGGTATTTGAAGGATTTTAATTGTTCAATAATTAAATATACATTTAATCTATTAGATATGTCATATAATAAATTTCTTATGCTATGTATGTCATATAATAAATTAAGGGTCGACCCGCGATCTGCGTTTAGTATAAAAACTCAAGCGCAGTTTCAGATAAGTTGGCGAAACGTATGAACCAAACGGTACGGCGACGTTTTGAAAACGACGCCCGCACTTACAAGCTCCCTCAAACAGACCCTTAGAATTTGAGCTAGATTAATTTTATCGAGTTCAAGCTCGAGCTTCAGTCTACGAATTAGAGTTGGCTCATGAACCGGCTTATTTAATGTAGAAGAGAAAATAATATTGATCTAAGATATATGTTCCAATCAAGAGTAAGAATTCATATACTTTTGACTATATTTTATGTTAATATTTTTTAAACAAGGAGGCTCACGAGCTAATGAGTCGAGAAGAAACTAGCACGAGGTTGGCTTTTTAGCTCAGCGAGCTCTGTTCACAAGCCAAGTTGGCTTGACTCATTACACCTCTAATTTAAATCTTTAAAAATAAATAAATAAAGTAAATCGAATTCTACATTCGTGGTTTCCACAAACTCGCCGGCGACGGGGGGTCACGCCGGCGACGACGTGGAGCATAACGGCCGGCTATAGCTGAGAGAGCATTGCCGTCTTCGCATATAAGGCTGGCCAAGTGTCATCTGGACTGTTCCGAACCTTCTTCTCTTCGCATTCTCCGCCCAAGGCATATTTTTACTTCCATCTAGCCATCTCGGCCGTATAGAACGCGCTAATCCACAAAAAGAGGGGAGAGAAGAGGAAGAGGAGGATCGGGAGCTGTGTCTGATAGATCTGATCGAGGTGGAAAGGAGCTATGAATCGGATACTTGGGAAGTTATGCGGATATTGGTTCTCAAAGAGAGCCAGCAAGGAGCTGTTCTCCGTCGGCGATGATATCAATGTGAGTGGTTTATGATTCAATCCCTTGAGAAGTTCTTTCTTCTTCTTTGCTATCGATTCGATCTTTCATTTTTTATTGTTACGGGTGTCTGTATAATGTTTTGAATTCCTCGCATCCGATTTTCAGTATAAATCTCGCTTAATGGTTAAAGCTAACTTCGTCGCCGTGACTCTTAAATTGAAGATTGTTTTCTCTTTTGCTGTATTTGTGATTTCATTGTGCGGTTGACCAGATATACCGATGATCTGTTCAGGCATCAGAGTGAATCTGGTTGTATCTGGTTTCCTGGAAGTTCAGGGAGGTCTGGCATTAGCTAGAAATTAAGATTCATAATCATGGATTTCAACAAGCTTGTGAGCGACGAGATGTGTTGGAGGTATTGCTGCTGGTTTTGATCTAAGAGTTGCTTCTTTTGGCTGATAAAATGAGGAGAAATTTCTAGGCTTGAATTTGTTCTTCCAAATTGTGAAAAAGAAGTACTGAATTTTACAGTGAAATAGCTTTATCTGATAAATTGTGCAGGACGTGTGAGGGGGACTTGAAAGCATCTTTTATAAGTTTTTCTGATCTGCAAATATGAGTTCAAAAGATAGCCCAGCTTATGGAGCTTAACTATTGAGTATTGAGTAGTATTGAGGACCGGGAATGTTTGTTTTCCTTGAATTTTGTAGGCAGTATGCAATCAAAGATCACTGAAAATTCATTTTAGTGCAAATGGATCAAATAAAATCTCTTTACATATCTCACAACCAAACTTTCATATTCACATACGTAGCATTTTGGTGCTTTAAACTTATGCATGAAAAGATCTACTGATAATGGTGCTATTTTTTATGTAATATTAAGGATTTGAGTGTCATGTGTGCGTAACTTCGAAAGTTTAGCAAATAAATAAGAATTGTGTGCTATGTATACTTATGGATGGCTAACAAAAGAATGGAACTTGGGTAGGACATGATAGGTTTGTAGAAATAACACCATCGAAGAGTTCCTTTGGTATCACTCTTTGTCACACCTAAGTTTTGGATGACGGTACACCCTGATAACATAGGACGAAATGAAAAAAGATTTTGTATTATCAAAATAAAAGATTATATGCAAGTAATAATAAAAATAAAAGATTATATGCAAATACTAAAAAAAATAAGCAAGGAAAGATAAATTTTATTTTTATTCCACAAATAAGATCCAAATGATACAATTAGATAAAAAATAAGAACTACTAAAACAAAATTAAAATAACAATAGAGAAACATCACTTAAAAACTAAATAATGAAATACAATAACTAAAGTAAATATTGAAAATACTAAAAAGAAATCTAGAACCTGAATGTCTGCTTCTATGGAGACAATCTTCAAGTAGTTGAATAAAACATGTCATACAAAAATATTAATGGGTGAGTTTAACAAATCAAACTCAGTAAATAATCACTATTTATTAAATCGGGAACAATAAACAATTGGGGCATGTATTATGAAAAATAAAAAAAATGGTTTTCCATATGCATATATGTAATAATATAATGGTCGGAAAATCAAAATGATATGAATATGGTCTATCCATTTAATGAAATATGAAATCATCGACAAATAATGCAATCAACTCAAATCCAATCAAATATTACCGGCGTAAAACTTAACATTTATTTATTATTTAATTTTAATTTACTTTGTATTTATATATGGTCGATTTTATTAGACATATTGAAATCGAGAAGATAAATACCAACCTAAGGAAATCCGACAATTTTTTATAGAATCGTAACTGCATAAGCCTGGTTAATCAATTTCCAAAAGAGTTTTACCGACCGTACAAACTATTACATGCAAACATACAATTGCAACTTTTTAACAATAAATTACTTAAATAATATAACCAACATATCTATTATTTCAAGTATGATTCGAGTAATTGTAATTAATAACAGTAACATGTAAGAAAAGAAAACATTTCAGCTATCATATTTAATCAAATATGCAAGGATTTCTAAGTGTTGAGCTCGGGGTATCGAAAAATAGGTTCTATGATGACATTTTTGCCTAGGTCATCATAGTTTCAATTATTTTGCAAAGTTGTATCTTCATTTATTAATAAAAATTTTAGCTCTTATAAATGTGTGATTTGTTAGCTTATCAAACACACTAAAAATAGTTATCACATGACGTAATACGAATTTTCACACACTTTTTAACTATCCAAATTAATATTTGGGATCCTTCAAAGGTGAAAACTCCAAGTGAGGTTAGATGATTGGTCTCATTTATTGACTATCACATTAGAATTAATGGAGTATTCCATATAAGTTGTCGTTGTCGTTACACATTACCGATTCTACTCACAACTTTGTTCATCGCGTTGAGCTTTAAATTGAATTCATTTTTTTTAAATTTCAAATCAAGCACAAAAAAATATTTTTTTGCGTTTTTTTTAACACTCAACCATACAATTACAAAGTATTTTAGATACACTATAATCTTTGTACTTTGTATTCATTTTTCAGTGAATCAAACAACCCTAAAATGCGTTCAAAAGCCTTTTAATGTTGTTTTCAAACAAAACCTTTGTGTGCACCAATGGACGACAACATGGATCACACAACGCCATGTATCCAGCGGCATGGTGTGATTCATGCCGTAAAGTGGATGTAATATTTTCTTGCCCGTGTGGGCATGATCTTTTTATTATTTATTTATTTGGTTGGTAAGAAATTATGCAGCCTTTTATAGTCTACTTTGTAATCTGTCATCCTAAAAATTAGCTAGTATTTTTGAAGCACATATTCCTAACCGTTGCATGCTTTCCATGGGACCAGTCGCTTTCAAATGATGTTGAGGGCGGAGCACGATGGCTGGTCAATAAACTCAAAGGTACAATCCTTACAATTGAACTTCATTTTTGGTGTACATTGTGTTCAATTCCCTGTGTATTTACATTTCTAGCACCTAAGCCGCAATTTTTTACATGCACACCACCTTATCTTTGTCTGAAAATGGTATTTTTGACATGATATGAAGGATTTGGTTGGCATAAATGTAAAAAAAAATAAAATAAAGGTGGTAGATATGTAAATACATAAGAATTGGGCGGTATGTGTGTAAAGATGTATTATAACTTGTTATAAAATGAGTATGATCCAAAATATCCCAAACTAAGAAATGGATGTATTTAAAGTTTAATTTTGTTATTAGTCAAGTTAAAATAGAGAATTTAATATTTAGTAAAATATAATCTTAAATTAGAAAATTTCCAAAACTATTGATTTTATTACGAATTATTTTATAATTTGTAAGAAAGTCATAATACCATACTGAAATTCAATTTAGAATTTTAGAGGAATGAATTTATCAATTTTGATGTCACATCAACAAATTTCATCTGGAGGCATTTCACATAGATGTTGATGCAAGTTAAAAATCATACAGAACTCTGATTTTGGCAAATTCTCGATGAGATGAACCCAAAAATACTAAAATTTATCTAATCAGAATGAAATCTAGCCTGAATCAAGCCATTAAATCCCTTTTAGAGGCTTTAGTTGGTAAATTAAAGGATCAAATGAACTCTAAATTTGATGTATATGTAGTCAAATCGAGCGTCTCAACGAGAACAATCCAAGAACCCAAGATCACATGATTATGATGCCATTGAAGCAATCATATCATAAAAAATCTCTTATGATTAAGGGAATTATTGTGGGCTGTTCAATCGGGTGGTTATGATGGTTATTCGTCAAATGATGAAAATGTCTCTCCTCCGAACCCTATAAATAGACCCCCTCTATTCACTTAGAGAGAGAGAGAGAGGAAGGAGAAGACGGATCACATTTTCAGTTTTGTTCTGAATTAAAGACCAGACAATAACTCCCTACCTTCATAATTGTCAACCGCTGCTTTACAACAACCCTACTTGCCCATTTCAAAACATATAATTTAATTTAAATTATTTAATTTTTATGACGGAGAAGATTCATTGTATTATGATATATTTGTAATATTATTACACAATTTATTTTAAAACAATTACCAAAATGATTACTGGTAATGGAATAATGGCCCGAATTTTAAAGAAAATTTTTAGAACGTTTATTAAATTTTTAAAGTAAAACTCTTGCTTTTTATTAAAGATTTGAAATATATTTAATACATCCCAAATAATATCATTTAACAAATTTATTAAATAAGGATTGATATCCTTTAATTTTAAAATCTTATTTTTAAAAATTCTCAAAGTCTAAAAATTATTTTAAATATTTTTAATAATAATTAAATATGTCATAACATATCAAATATATTTTATTTAAGTGAAAACATAAACAAAATAAATTAAAAATAAAAAAAAAATGATCCCGAATGAACCCTTTAGTGTGGGTGGCCGCACGGTATTAGAGTTGAAGTGATTATGGGCTAGCTCCATTGCATGATGGCTAAATCCTAACCCTAGGTTTCTACTAGATGACAAATCTAATGACTAGGAGATCAACATCTTCCTTCAACTCTTATTATAGACATAAAGTTTTTAACCTTTTCAAGAAGTATTTCTGAACTAGTAGGAGTGAGATTAGGGCTGTAATGGTTTGCCTTAATCAAAGAGAGATTTCATTGTTTTAATTGTTGGAACACCTTTCTTTAGGTCCAAACCTTGCAGTGTTTCAAGCAAGGCAAGGGAAGGAAGACAAGATGATCAAGAAGAATGAATTATCATTATAATTGATGAAATATCCCAAAATTTTAAACTTTAGTTAGGGTTTCTTGCATTCAATCCTTATCCTTCCCTTGCACTCTCAATGAAGACAAAGAAATTGAAACTTTGAAGACAATTCAACAAAGGGGGAGGAGTTATATTTGAAAGAAAGTCGAGCTCCTTATTTTGGGATTGGCATGATTTTTTTTAAATACTCCACATCCCTACTCATTGTAATAACTTGGAGACATGATTTTTTTTTAAAGAGGGTGTGGAGTAAGGGTTTAAAGACATGATTTTTTTTAAAGGGGGTGTGGAGTAGGGGGTGTGAGTCAGGTTAACTTGTGAGTCTGCTCGAGCTCGATTCGATAAGTGACTCATGAACTAAGCTTGATGAACTAACAAGTCAAGCTCAAGTTTGCCCCGACTCCCGACACGTTCGCTCGTGAGCCAGCTTTTTTTTTTAAATAATAATAGTTTAAAATGTTCTTAAAATATATTAAATTTGAAGACTTTATCTTTAAAGTATTAAAAATATTTTAAAAAAAAATATTGTGCATTTTATATTAAGTTATTTCATATTATTTTTCTCCTAAATGCTCATTCTATTTATCATTTTATTATAACACTTCTTTAAATTAATATTACTTTCTTTTTTTTTTTACAATAAACAAGTCAGCTCAAACTCCTAGATTTAAGTTTGAACTCGAGCTTGAGCTCGAATTCGAGAAATTAATCAAGCTCAAGCATAGGGTGGCTCAAGCTCGACACGGCTCGACTCGTTTACACCCCTAGCATGGAGTCATGATTTGGTGTGAGAATATAAGAGATGGGTGTCAAAAAATCATTCATCTTAGGTAAATCAAAAATAGGAAGAGGAGAGATCGATTCGAGCTTAAATTGGTATCAAATACCTAATACTAATCTAATGCATGGCTATTTATAGGCAACCTTACATGATGAGCTACAAGATACGACAAAATTAAGGAAAGCTAAATGTAAGTCAAACGACTATCATCCTCTTATCATAATTCATGGCTGGTTATTACATAATACATGTCATAATCTTAATGCCTATCACAATTATTTGATGATATAAAGAAATACTATATAATATTAAGATCAAATCCTAGCGCTTTGTGCCTTGGCCAAAATTCTACATAAGTGGAGTGACTTATAGAAGCATTTCTCTATCTCATATTGGATTGCTTGTATAGAATTAGGTTTGACCCATTCAAACTTCCTCCAAACTTTGATTACATATTCAAAATTCAGCCTCTTAGATAAAGTAAATGAGATCATGCCATTAAACCAAAATTTCTCGTGTTTCATCTCTTTTTCTCGCCTTCATTCTTCTTTACAACACAAATCCTGATTTACTAAATCCAACTATCTGGTGGATTTAAGGAATTTACTCTGTCATCGCTCGCTAGCTCCATCTCCGTTGCGCGGGATTTAATAAATCCAGATTTATTGAATTTCATAAACCCTATTTAACTCAAAATTATGTTGAAGCCAAACTCCGCCTTAGTATAACTAAATGTTCTGTTTTATGGGTCCCTTTATTTATTTTAAGATCTTTTGTTAGCTCCATAAGCCTTGTGTATTTCAAAACACAATACACTACTCTTCGTCTTATGTATTTACAAATCTAACACAAACATTCATATTTACATGCATACCGCCAAAACTTTTAAAATCAAATTCAAAAAAAAATATCATCAGCGCTACCTCTTTTTAAAAGTGAAATACACATTTTCATGCATAGGCGTATGATGTAGATGTGTTATCAGTATAAATATCAAACTTTGGTTGTTAGATCTGAATAAATAAGAATCCATTTGAAATCAATTCTCATCCTCCATTTAAACCCTAAAACATGAATACTTAACAGGAAAAATGCAGAAACCATTAGCAGAACTCCTGCGAGAATACGACTTGCCGGTAGGCATATTTCCAGGTGACTCCACCAACTATGAATTCAATGAAGATACAAAGAGGCTCACAGTGTTAGTTCCCTCAGTCTGTGAAGTAGGCTACAAAGATTCCTCTGTTCTCAGATTTCAAACCTGCGTCAGTGGCTATTTGGAGAAGGGAAAGCTGTCCCACATTGAAGGCATGAAGACCAAATTTCTGGTTTGGATGAAGGTCTCCTCCATCTCCGCCGATCGATCCAAGGTTTATTTCAACACTGGTGTGCGGCGAAGCCGGAGCAGAGATGCTTATGAGGTCCTCAGAGTTGGTATCAGAGCGGAAAAATTTTAGGGGCATTTACATACATACCACAGAAGTCTTAGGTACTTACATATCGAACACCTAAACATTCATATTTACATATATCTTTTTAAAAGTGAAATACATGTTTTCATATACAGATTTATGACACCAAAAAGATACAAGTATAAAGATCAAATTTTGGGTGTTGGATATATGTAAATGCATAAGAATTGTGTGGGTATGTATGTAAATTTCTCAAAATTTTAACAAATATTAATTAAACTTGAGACAAGATGTGAAAGTTGTAAAAGAAATGTTTAAATTGTTGGATTAAAAACCTATTTATCAGATGAGTGAAGAACACAGATCTGATATTTGTGCGGTTGTTGATATTGTGGTCGTAGCCATAAATATATAAACAAATTTAAATGTTGTCTTTCAACTGCAGATATATCATGTGGGTTATTGCATTATGTACTGCTTTTTAGGCATGCCAAATGTGTTGATTAATACTCGTTTAGTAAATTTGGTGCTTTTTGGGGGGGAAATGGATTAGGAAATTCTAACTAATTTTGCTGAAGATGGTTCTTAAATTTGTTAAGTTTATGTTGAAATGAGGAGCATAATAGATGAGCAATCAATTAAAATTTATTTGGGCATTTCCATACATACCGCCTAATACCTATGTTTAATACATCTTATCCCTAATTTTTTTTTGCTTTTTACATTAATACGGCCAAAATCTTTCATATCACATAAAAAAATACTACAATTTTAACTTTTAAATAGTGAAATATACATTTTCATGCATTAGTAAGACGGTATGCCTGTAAATTGTATGTATGTGTGTGTGTGTTGTTCGCATCGATTTTTAAAATAAAAGAGAGGTGGTCCCATGCAGCTTAAAAAAGAGAGGGATAGTAAACACATAAAAATTGTAATAAATTCTATATCTATTTTATCTTTTTACAGAAGCAATGGTCTCTCCCCCTCTCCATATTTCGTTTCGTGAAAAGGCTCCTCTACCGCTCGGCCCTCTCTCTTCCGGATCCTTCGCCTTCGTCGCCGGCGCCGTTCGCCGCCGATCTCCCTCTCCCTGCTTTGATTTGCGATTTCCGAACCTTCTACCTCTTCTTCCTCTCCTCCTTCTTCTTCTATTTCCTCTTCTTCTTCTCCTAATTTTTCTTCTTCTTCTTCTTCTTCTTCCCGGAATTGCCGACTACCACCGCCGTTCACTTCCTTATTCTTTTGGCTAGTCAACTTCGCTGAATTTTGTTCGTCCTGCCGGGTTTTACCTTGCTAGTGTTGTGTTCTCGCCGAACTAAAATGGTGAAGAGAAAGGCTTCAATTTTTTTTTCTCCTGCACCTCCTCCGCTTTCAGCATTCACCGCTGATAAATTTACATCTGTCACATCGCCGGACAACGAACGTCAACATCTTTCGGGAGAGTACAAAAAACTCTCATTTTACCTGCAAGTTCCCGCCATACTTATTTAGGCTTCATACAAGCCACGCGATGGTATAACATTTCTCCCCCTTTGCATTTTATTTCCTAGTCGGCCTTAGGTTGTAGATGTGATAGGCGTGTGGGTTCGATCGCCCACACAGGGTGTATGCACCGGCGCGGCGGCACGCCTATGTGATGGATCGATTGTTTTCCTAGAGGTGGCTTATAGGATAGGGTCTTCCTGCACAACTAATTTTCCTACGATAGCCGAGTGAATCATATTTGACTGGTAACCGTAGCACAAAAATCCTAGAGGTTGGAGCTCCCTTTGCACCCCTTTGCATTTGTTGTCCCCATCTTTAAAAAAAAAAGATCGAAAAGTAGATCTTTACAAAATAAGAAAATGCGAGTCATTAGCTCATTTTGAAAAGTTCGGAGGCGTCGTGAAATCGGGAAGAGTGTTGTCACTAGTCTGTTTCATGACGAGATGGAGAACTTCCCCCTTTGGAGATCCACGGAGAAGTTCCCCCACTTACCTCACCAAAGCAAAGGCGGCAATTGCCATCTTTTTATATTGATCCTAGGTTCCCCGGTAAAGTCGTTAGCACGAGAATGGCTCCCTATCACTTCGCTTCGTTCGGTCATCCCGGTCCGACGAGCACCTCACTTCGCTTTGTTCGGTCGTCCCCCCGACGAGCACCTCACTTCGCTTCGTTCGGTCGTCCCGGCCCGACGAGCACCTCACTTCGCTTCGTTCGGCCGCCCCGACCCGACGAGCATTTCACTTCGCTTCGTCTAGCCGTCCCGGCCCGACGAGCATTCACTTCGCTCCGTCTAGTCATCCCGGTCCGACGAGCACCTCACTTCGCTTCGTTCGGTCGCCCCGGCCCGGCGAGCACCTCACTTCACTTCCTCCGGCCGCCCTGGCCCGGCGAGCACTTCACTTCATTTCAATCGGCTTCCCTGAGTCGGTTGATACAACACTTTGGTTCGATTGGATTACTAGACCCAGTCGTCCAATTACTTGCACCACCATATTGTCTTGCATGTGTGTTTGCATTTTTGCATGTTGTAGCGCATATGCATGAATACATTATTGCATCTCGCCTTGCATCTGTATGTTTGCATGATTATGATCATATGTCTGAGTTGCACATTCCCTGGGGCCACTGCCACTACGGTATGCCCACCTTTGTTTTTATTGTCCTATCGGCATACTTTTTGGGGTCGCTGCCACCACGGCATCCCCATCTTTTTGGGGCCGCTGCCATCATGGCATCCCCATCTTTCTGGGGCCCCTGCCGTCACAGCATGCCTACTTTTTACAGGGCACTGCCTTATCGGCATACCTCTTGAGGCCGCTGCCACCACGACATGCCCATCTTCTCGGGCCCCTGCCACTACGACATGCTCATTCCTTCGAGTCACTGTCTTCATGACATACTCTTTATCACTACTTATATGCTTTGATTTGCTTGCATTAGCATTTGCATTTGCATATTTGCTTGGATAGAGAGTCGGGTTCGTTAGGAGAGTGACCCTGTGTTGGTCACGATGCCTTAACGAGCATTGCTTGCTGGGTTGATCCCAGTGAGCAATGCGAGTTAAGTCATCGGGACTGACATGAGTATGACTGTGCTAAGAATCCAATGAATCTAACTGGTATCATCCACTTTCGTGAAACTTTTTAGATTCTTTGATCCTTAGGATGGGGCCAGTAAAGTGACCCCATCAAAGTCATATAATACCCAGACTTACCCCGCACTTAGATAATAGGTTGATGCACTTTTCGTTAGATGGTGTGCTAGGCTAGGATTTAGGGTGCTAGATAGTTTTTTTTATGTCTAGCTATTGTTCTCTGTTGAATTGGTTGTCCTAGCCAGATATCTTTCTTTTGCATTATGTTTGTGATGTAACTGCATATTGCATATGTATGGTAGCGTGTTAGGGTGTTCTTCTGCAGGGAGTCTGCCTATTTTCATACACACGCAGGTACCGCTATAGGGGGAGCAAGTAATGATTTCTGACTCTTTTGTTTGCAGGTGTTATTAGCTCCCCCACTTTTAAGGCATGGCTCATGACACTTTATGTGCATATAAGTTTTCACGCTAACACTTGTTTCCATGCATGATTGAATCTTTTTTTTTCTTTATGTATTTTTAAAGTCTATGAGAGTCTTGTAACAGAAATAAGATAAGAGCACGGGTTCCGAGACGTTAGCACAGGAATCACGTGAAAGGGACCAGGAGCAGATGCTCGTGCCCCGTATCTTAATTTTGTATTTTATATTGACGTATAGAATCAGGACCAGACATGTATATGCGGAGTTCGGCCGCCCTTTTCTTTCCTGGGATATGTTGTCGACCTAGCGGCACCGGCCTGTTTATTATTTTGGTTTGACTTGTTTTGCTTTTTTTGCAACATGTTGCATGTATGCACTTGCATGTGTTTTCCTTGTTTTCTTTCTGTGTTTTATTTGAGATTTCACGATACAACATAGGCTCATTAAGGATCCTAAAAATGTAATTTTCTACAAAATCCTAAATAAAATATTCATGATAATTACAATTTAGGACTAAAATATTCAATATTTAAAAATTACAATAATTATTTTCTTGCATATATTAATAGGGTCTCCACAATATTTAGGACTGTTCTAGATAACAGCATTCATATTTGCATGTCCCGAGGAAGAGTTCTCGTACTTTTCCAACCTGACTGACCCAACATGTCTTCATATAAGTGGTTGTCTAGTGCGCTTAGGGTGTTAGAAGGCTCTCCGACCCAAAAGGAGTGTAAGTCCTTTTGTTGGAGTGTTTACAGCTTTGTAGCTGAACCTCCACTTTTTTTTTCTTTTTGGAGGCATTCTTGTCACTTCGGCAGGAATAAGTCTCATATCTTGGAGCTCCAGTTTATAGTCATAGGATAGAGTTTCCTTCATTTGACCTTAGTGCTACTGGGGTTCTCGTTAATGATGCAATTCACGGATTGCTGACCGGGGATCTCAGATTGTGTTGGGTCGACTACCTTCACGAATAGGTAGACTTAGGGTCCTAATGGTTTAGGATGACGGGTCCGTGGTACCCCGACCTGACTACCTCTACCTCCTAGGATTACTCTTCCCTACCTTTTAACTACCCATGTTGAGCCACTTCTGTTCCTTTGACTTCGTTGGTGTCACTTTGACGGCCCGATGCCGACAAACTGTCGCTTGTTCGGGATACGACGATTTGTCATCTGCCCTTACGGTATGGATGTGCTATGACGTATTGGGATACCCCTGTTGAAGTGATTTATGGTTATTTCATATGTTTCGTGAGTTGAGAAGCTGCTACCCATTTGGCATGGGAGATTCACTCTCCGCCCGATGGTGTAGTGTGAGCTTCAAAGCATCGAGACACTTCCATACGAAATAATCACCTTTTGATAACCTATACCTCAGGTTCATAATAATAAAGCAAAATTCCTTTCATCGAGAGTCTTCTTGGATATCCCCCAAGATGTAATTAACCAGTAGAAATACGTTCCTCTGAGAGATTTTTTACCCCAGAACAAAAATGTTCTTTTTGGTTCTCTGGTTACGGTAGTTTATATAGAGCTTTTACTCGTGGATGTAGTTTTTCCAAGATACTTCAATCCGATTCTGTTTGGATGTATACTCTCGACCCATCACACGAGGATTATCCCTATATAAGTCTTCCGTCTCTTTTATTTTTTGATTTGTTTGTCTATTTGTTGTAGTACGCTAGTTCACTATTCGATTTCTCTCCTCTTCGAGTCCTTCATTTGGTTCAAGAGGGAGACTTACTCGAATAGTGAAATTATACGACGACATACAAAAAGTCAAGCT
The DNA here is from genome assembly GCA_003013225.1 of Phalaenopsis aphrodite. Lineage (NCBI taxonomy): Eukaryota > Viridiplantae > Streptophyta > Magnoliopsida > Asparagales > Orchidaceae > Phalaenopsis > Phalaenopsis aphrodite. Next base: position 2,687,487 of record NEWO01000018.1, read on the forward strand.
GGCGACTACAAGATCTAAAAAGACCCAAAAAGAGAAAAACCATGTGTCTGATGATTTTTTGTGCATGTTCCTATGTTGTATATTTTAGGTGTCCATTAGCGAGTTGCTTGCTTTAGCTAAACTTGATTTTGCTAAGACATGATCATTGTGATAAAAGGACATAAGATGATCTTGCGTTACGACAAATGTTCCCTTTGTCGTATCGATCCAATCTTCTGAATTTATAGGAGGAAGACTCATACTATTCTTATAATTCCAAGTATAGTTTACTTAACCGGATCTCGTTACCAAAATTCAACTCATCTACCAGTTTTGACTTGATAGGCTAGGTTTGTATTACCAAAATTCAACTCATCTTCCAGTTTTACATCACTAACCTTTGCACTTACATCCTCGGAATATTGAAGGATTGATATTATAGTCATAAACAAAATGTTAGTGGCATTTCTATGCATCCCACATCATTCTTATGTATTTACATGTCAAACATCAAAATTTTGAGTTTACATTTAAAACACATGCTTATCATCACATAAAAAATATCACTATTACCTATAAATATAAAAAATTAACTTTACGTGTTAGATATATAAATAAATAAATAATATACAGTATATATGTAAAACTTCCACTATGATATGGTACTAGAGATGGCGAAAAAGGTGAGTGCTCCAACTCTATTGGAAGAATTTAAGATGATAACATTAAATAATGCTTTAAATGCTAGATTAGACTCATTGAGCTATGCTATAGCCGAGCTTAGATATCCCAAGCCTCGACTAGATATAAAATTTTCCGAGATGACCTCAATTAAAATGTCCAACATGTTGTGTTGTATTTGTTGAGAAGGTTTGGCATTTGATATATCAAAAGTTTAGAAATAATGTAGGATCCATAATAAGTCAATATTATAATAATTGTAAACAATAAAACTTATAATGTAAGCAAAATGAAATATGATATTGATTGAAATGCTTTGCTCGAATTATATGACGATGAATTTTTATACTTTTGAAATAAGTAATGATTATGATACCAAATATGAGTCACTTCACATTTCAAGTACTCTTGCGCGTAAGTTTCTTCGATGCTATTAGTAGGAAAATTCAATTATTTTTTGGACTTTCATGTATTCTCCAAGTTACTCAAATAAGATTTGATCATGTGCTTTCAAATTCCTTATGAAGAAAGTTGACCAATGAATGATGTTCAATTCAACTATAGTTACTTCATCCGCCGAGTTTTCCTACCACTGAACCGGCAATAACTTCATTGGAGAGGCTCAGCAATAAACATGGCATCATGGATAAATATGAGTTTATGCTCCCTACAAAAGAAGAACTTCCAAACTTTGTATATAGCCCAAAGGAGATTGATCACTTCAAATACTATATGGTTTTGACGATTCTCTTCTAGGATGAGATCTTCTCCCTTCTCATAAGTCTTAACATCATGCCAGCCCAACCCTCTCACTTAGGTTTGTGTCAAAAAAGCTTGTCGTTTGCGAACAATTCATATTCGACTCCTCAAGTAGCTCGTATTTATTTATTTATTAAACAAGTGAGTCAAACATTGATAATTTTTGTAGCGCGGTCTATAATGAGTTGAACACTAATAAACTTGTGTCCTATCGCTTTCCACTCATTTTAACTCAAATTAATTAAATAGTTAAATGGATAATATTGTTATAATATTATTTTATATTTTATATTTTTTACTTTTTATGTTGTATTTAAAAAATGTTAGTGCTTTTATTTTTAAATCATTCGAGCTAATTTCAAACCAAATATAGGATAAAACAAACAAAAGAATTCAAAATAAACTAGATACGAACATGTTGTTCACAAGCCATTACAAACATAAGTATTTCAAAGAAAAAAATTTCAAAAGAGTTGAATGCAAACAAACACTGAGCTTGCTCAAACTTAGCTCACTTAAACCCCTATCATCACCATTTGCATACTCGATTCTTCTTTCTTTAGTGACATGGTTTGATGGTTATTTATTATTTCTCAAATCAACATGCCTCATATTTCTGTGTGGCACTACTCTCATCTCCCACAAGGATTGGAAAAGCAAGATACCGTCATGATAGCTTAGCAAGTATAAAAGCTCTCCACAACTCTTGAGTTCTATAACTTAAAGCAAATCAAAGCGAGTCCTTGAGGTTTGGAGATGATGATCACTAAATTGGGCAAGTGAACAAAACGTTATCTTAACTCTAAAGGATATCAATAACCCCAAGCTCTTGATCAAATGTTTTAGAATTATCGAACCCCAAGTTGTTATGTCATGATAGCTAAGCTACTATGATATGTGCTTATGTAAGTTACATGAGAACTAAAGGTGCATGTCAAAAATTTTGATTTGCTATTATTTTTATTGATGTTATAAAATGTCTAAATTGCCATGCGATATATTTATACTATTGGGTGCTAAGTACTATTTCATTTCAACTAATTTTTACTTTTATATCCTTTTAGTTGATGCTAAATCTCTTATCCTAAAATAATTATGATTGCATCCACTCTTCAATGGATGGAATTAAAAAATTTTCAATAGATTATGACTACAAAAAGATAAGCTTAGTCATTTGAATATTAAAAATATATATTTGACTATAAAATTATGTAAGATATTTCATGTGTATATATTTTATATTTAATGAAATATTTATCTTTATTTTTAATCACATTAATACCATTCTATATCATTTAAGTGATAATTAGTTAAAGATTTATCACAACATCATGATTAAAACCTCAACAAAATCTTTAAGTATTGAAATTTCCTTCTTTTGGTTTAATGTATGATTGCCTTGTTCAAAACCGCTACGACAAGTTTGTAACCCACATGTTCTATCATAAATGTGAATCTATACTTTCAATTAGATTTGAGGGGAAAAAAGAAAAAAAATTGGGAGAAGAGGAAAGAAAAAAAATAGATGCTATTTTCTTTTTTATTGGGGGTACAGTAAGGAAAAAAGAAATAATTATTCAATTCTTAATTAGAAGCCAAAAGCAAAGTCTAACTTGAATCTGACCCACTTCCAAAAAAAGTGTAACCCAAATTCAATCACTTTTAACCTGATTAACCCGAACCCTGCCCACATAACCCATTTAAGATATGCATAGCAGATATTTGGGTCAATTTCAAGTCAATTTTAAATTGATTTTGGTTTGGTGAGTCGAATCGAGTTAACTTCAAGTTAGAAGGTAAACCTGAGCTCACTCTAAAAAATTAAACGTGTGAACTATTAACCCAAATTCGGCCCAAAAAAATAATCCAAGTCAGCCTGAAATTGAATTTTCTGAATCAGGTTAAAGTTGAGTTGGCATGTCAACCAATTTTGACACCCCTAGCGAAAAGCAGAAGAAATGCTAAACGAATATGATATATCCATATTTTTGCATCAAAACTAACTTAACTAACTTCTAATAAGATTAAAATGAATCCTTATAATTAAATAATCAATAATTATTTAGTCTAATTAACATATCATAAATCAATTAATATTGAAAAAGTCAAATAAAACATTAGTCATAATTGAACCACAAGCAAAACTTACTAAGCCACAACTAATCCACTAAAACACTAACCAGCATAATTTAATATTCCTAACATCATCTGAATTCTACTAAGTTATGATAATTAACCTATTAATTTACAGTTCAATTAATTACCATGCATTACAGACAAATATGTGCAGAATTTTGATGAATTATTTGCACTTTGCAGCAGTAATTCATAGTTCAAAAAAACCTAATTTTGAAGGAAAGTTTATGAAAATCAACACCTTCCAAGCAATAATTAGGGTTTGAAGTGCTATTTTTGACATGAAGAGATGAAAACCATACTTGGGGTAAAGGATAATTAATGTCTCTGAAGTTTCCTCTTTTCAGCTCTGCAAAGCAGACTGTCCTCTCAATCTCCTCAAGTGATCCAGCCAACATTCCTCCGGCACTTGATTCACCCATTCTGGAGCGTAATCCGGAAACGAAACCTCCCTCATCACGCTCACGATCCTGGCAGCGCTTTCCGGCGGCAGGGGAGCGGTTCTCCTGCTCTCGTCCTGACGGAAAGCCCTCAGTATCGATGCCTCCCGCTCCCTCGCCATCGCTTCCTCCTCCTCTTCCTCGGATCCCACAGCCCTTCCATAACCATTCAGATCTAGAGCAGCGATGCTGTTTTCGACAATGAGATGAAAGCCGGTAAGATCGGGGTTTAGTTCTTCTTCTAGATTCCCACCGTTAGTAAGGATTGCTGGATTCTCTATTTCTCCGAGCTCTTCGGCTTCATCGGGGTCGTAGGAAGAGATTTGATGGTAGAATTGGGAATCGTCGGTGGAGTCCGATTCGGTGTCAGAGTCGTTATGATCTGCGAAATAGAGCTTTGAGAGGGAGGCATTTGACAGAAATTCGGGTTTAGATTGGGGATGGAAGTACTGAATCTTACCGAGAGCAGGTTGATTGCACATGATCGTCGTCGCGCACTCCGATCGATCGAAGCGACAATCACGCATATGTGGCATCCAATTCTTATGCATTTATATAGGAAAAAGGTAGATTTACGGCCATTGTACGATTACTTATATAGGAAAAAGGTAGATTTCAATATTAAACAATGTATTATTGTGTTTTTTGATGTGATAAGAAAGTATGGGATACTTTGGCTATAAAAATGAAAGTTTTTTTTTTATGTGAGATACCTAAATGCATAGGAATTGGTTGCTATGTATGTAAATTCCTCTATATTTTATGATCAAATGCTATAATAAATATTGATTTAATATTATTCAATCTGGAATTGTCTTTGGAAAATACACGCCTCGAGATGTAAAGTTGAAAGAAAGAGTAAGAGTTGTGTTAGGAAATTCTTAGTAGAGAAGCCATGAAAAGTCCTCAGACACTGGGGCCCCTTTTTCACCTTCGATCATCTTATTTATAGGAGGTTTTCTTGTACAATTACAGAAAGACGAGAATGATTATGGAAATAGTCCTCAATTACTGAAAGAAGAGGGTGATTATGGAAACATTATATTTTCTCGATCTTTTTGAAGACTCTGGGTCGGTAGTTTATCTTTTTATATGTTGTACAATTCCCTTATTCCAGTATATCTCTCTTTGGTATTGTATCAATGATCCTAAGATGAGAGGAATGGAAAATAAGATATATGAAAATAAATAGGAAAAAAAATAAAAAAATTAAACAGAAGGCTTGTACATTAGTAATCATTGCGTAATGGGTCCAGAGTATACATCTGAACAAGATTGGATCGAAGTACCTTGAAACACAACATTCACAAAGAGAATCCTTACATAAGTTATCCATAACCAGAGAACCAAAAATAACAATTTTGTTTTGGGTTTAAGAGTTTCCCAGAGGAACGTATTACTTTGGTTAATTACATCATGGGGGATACTCAGGATTACTTTCGATAAAATATGGTTTGCTTGTATTATCATGAATATGAGGATTAGGTCATTAAATAATGCTTATTTCGTATGAGAACGCCCCGATGATTCAAAGCACTCGTTAAAGCAACAGGGCAGAGAGTGAGTCTCTCACATCCTAAATGGGCAGCGGTTCGTCGGCTCACAGAGCCTATGAAATAACCAAAGTTATCTTAACAGGTATATCCCTATACGTCAGAGCTCAGTGGGTCATAAGGGAAGAGGGGGAATTGTCATCCCAAACAGATGACAACTAATCGGTAATCGGGTGATCAAGATGATATCGACAAAGTCAAAGTAGCGATAGGGCTCAAAGAGGCTCAATAAGAGGAATGGTAGAATAATCATAAAAGGTAGGGTAGTTGGGTCAGGTTACCACGAACCTGTCATCCAAAACTACTATGATCTTGAGTCTAACTGGTAATGAAGATAATCAACCCAGTACGTCTAGAGATCTGTGGTCTGCAATCTGTGAATTGCATCGTTCATGAGAACCTCGGTAGTCGTAAGGTCAAAGGCACAAAACTCTATCTTAAAATTATTGGGTAGAGCTCCAAGTTGTGGGAGTTTTTCTCATCGAAGTGGAGTAAATGCCACTGGAAAGAAACAAATGAAGAAGTGCATCTACAAAGCTGAAAACACTATCCACAAAAGGACTTACACTTGTCTGGGTCGAGATTCGTCTATCACTCTAAGCACACTAAACAACCACCAAAATAGAAAGCTATGATGGGTTAGTCGATTTGAAAAGGCTCGAGGGCTTCTCCTCGGAACATGTAAGTATGATGTTGTTATTTACTACAATTTCAGGCATGGAGACCCTATTAATTATGACTGGGCTAACAATCATGCATGCAACCCATTTAAAATACGACCCGAAGGCCAAGTATTTTAAAGTTGGATATTTTAATCCCAAAAATTTCATTATCTTGAATTTTTTTTAGAATTTTGTAGCAAATTTAGAATTTTAAATCCTAAAGCTAAATTAATTTTGTGATTCTCAGACAAACCATAGGAAAAAACAATGAAATTCATTTCAAACATTCAAGCATGCAAGAAAACAAGAAAATAAGCAAAAATCAAAATAATAAGAAAAAATCGGTATCATTGAGTTTCAACATATCTCAGAAAAGAAAAAAGACAATCGAACTCCGCACATGCATGCCTAATTCTAAATTTATACATTAATATCAAATGCAGAATTAAGATACAGGACATTAGCTACTGCTCCTAGTCCCCCGCCACGTGGTTCTTATGTAAAAGCGCTTCGGAGTGCCCTTATCTTATTTCGGTTAAAGGCTTTTCTAAGAGCTCTAAAAACTACATTACGAAAAAAATGACGCGGCCTGCAAGAAACCAATGTTAGCGGGTAAACCAACAAACATGCAACGTATAATGAGTCGTGTCTTTTATTAGAGGAGCTAAATAACACATGCAAACAAATGATTAGTAGAAATCATCACATGCTCCCATTTGTAATAGTATTTGTGGGTGTGCATATATATATAAACATGGTTCCCTGTATAAGAATATCATAATATATTACAAGGCAAGCACATCACAAAAAACAAAGACGATGCTTGACCAGCACAAACAAATCAATAAAGAACAATAACCAAAGGCGTAAAAAAGAGTGTCTAGCATCATATATCATAGCCCAACACATAATTTAACGAACAAATGTCCTAAAAAATATCTAAGTGGACAGGGTAAACTATTCGAGTACATATTACTTTAATGAGGTCGCCACACCAAACCCGTCCTAAAAATTCAAGTGATCTAGAGAGTGTCACCCAACACAAATTTTGAAAAGGATTGGTCTTACATAAGGCTTAGCTTTCAACATGCATAATTTTGAAATATATATATATATATATAAGGGCAAAAAAATCCAGACTCCAGTTTCACGTTTGGGGTAAATCGCGGCAGACCACGGCGGCACCGCTGCCCCAAACAACATAAAAGGGTGGTACTGCGTCGCCGCTCTCGCAAAATTGGCTCAAGTTTGCCGGATCAACGACGAATTTGTCCATATTTTGGGTGTTAGGGAATAGGGGTATAAATTAACCGAACACGAATAAACATAGCTTGTGTTCTTGTTCGGTTCATTTGAAATTTAATTTGTTTGAAATAAGCTCGTGTTCAAAATTATTCGTGAAGTCACTGTTCGTATTTGTTTCTTAATGAATGAGTCGAACACGAACTGTTGGCGAATGACGAGCAAGTTTGACATCCCTAATATTAATATATATAAATAATATATTATATTAATTATATAACTTATATTATAGAAATATATAATATTTAAATTAGTATATTGCTAATAAATATATTAAGATATTATTATTATTAATTTATTATATATTATAATTTATAAAATTTAATTTTTAAAATATCATAAATTTTTTGTATATAATTATGTTAAATTATTTTATATTTCTAACAATAACAATTTGAATACGAATGAAGACATCACTGTTCGTGTTTAGCTCGTTTAACCAATTCAAATTGTTCACCTTCGTCTCATTTTCTTGGACAACCCTATTAGGAAACCTTCTGCTGCTTTTGTACGCGGCGGCCTAGCTGGGAAGGCAATGAGGAGACTGCGGCGTTACAGCGGCCTCCCACTCCCGTATAACTTCTCTTTCAACTCCGCTCCTACCCGACTTGGCAAACCAGTACCAGAGAAAACATGGCTTTTAAAATTTTGAAATAAACCCTTCGTTCCATTGAGGTATTTAATTAATGAAGGTTTACATATAGAACACACAATTGCTATTAAGTTACATACTTGATACTTATCATGTAAACTTCAATTTTTAAGTGTACATCACCTCATGTATTTTAACAATAAATGCTGCAGGAATCAGGATATCAGGATTTCTCATAAGCAAATACCAAGTATTGTCTTAAGAACATGAAAGGGAAACTAGACCAAACATCAGCGTAGAAATCCATTAAAACCACCTCATTTGCACAAAGCTACTCAATTATGAATTGCAAGATATATTTTTTTCTTAAAAACATCATCTTTTCTCCTAAAAAAGTAATTTTTGTCTTCTTTACATCATATTAACTCGATTGACACATTGCAGACATTTGAAGGTTCTAAATAGAAAAAAACTTGAGGACAAAGACAGCTGCAAACGCTTCTAATTGGCAAGTGAACCAAAGCTTGCAACATGAAAAGTAAAGAAAGTGATATGAAAGATTAGTGTAGCATGAAAGATTAGTGTAGCATGAAAGTAAAAAAAAGTAGAGTTTAGGTGTTAGATATGCAAATACATTGGAATTGGGTGGCATTTATGCTAAAACAAGATATATTCTAATAAGACCAACTTATATGATATAGAATTATCACCTATACTTGAAAAAGGAAACATAGAGAAGAAGTAACCAAGCAAGAAAAGCAAATAAAAAATGAATACAGTATGTTCAAGATTCAAAGCAATGAAAATAGAAACTTTTGATTCAGATCAGTACATAAAGTAAGGTTTCTTCTGTAAAGAAAATAAAAACGAATTACATGCCAGAGCTTAAGGAATTAAATGACTTTAAAATTCTCTAGAAAGCTTCTAATTCCAGCATCTAAGCCAAGGTTTTCTGTAGTTTTGTTGTACCGTGAAACATTTGCCAAATAAGAGCACAGAGAAGAAGAGAGAAACTCAAATAAACTAACAATGAGTTCGTTTACTAGTCTAGAATTAGCATAAGGAGTGTCAGACATAATTTAAAAGTGAGATTAGGAGAAATGAGAGAACCAAAAGGAGATGGAGGGATGCCAAGCCCCATCTGAGAAAAAAAAAAGGCACAATTTTTGCAGTAATAACTCTAAGAAATTTAGTTTCATGCATCCCGATCTTCGTCAAAGGGTAAAGGTTACGAAAACAGGATGTGAGATTTTCCATCAGCTATGGAGGGAGGTAATGCAGATTGAATGAAATTTTGCGATTCCAGAAGTACCAGAAGGGAACAAGTGTAAAAGTGAAACTCGCTAGCAGCAGATCCCCAAGCCATCATAGCTTTGCAATCAGCTTGGAGAAGTGAAATTTTCATTTCCTTCATTTTGAAAGATATGGTGAGTAAGCATTCGGAACTCATAAGACATGCTCTTCCTTTATTTTTAAATTTCAAGCTAACAAAAGAATTGAAACAATCAAGAATTACTCTCTTAGCAGCACCACTATACCTATCACAGGAAAATAAATAGAGGGGCAATCATGAAGTACGTCAAACAGCCGGCTCTGTTAAGAAAAAAAAAAAAATCTTTTCAGTGCGGAGAGAAGAGAAGGAAGAAGCCCTGCGCGTGGAAAAATTATTCCGGACGGATCAGACACCGCATGCAGCTTGTGTGGGGTGTTCGATCCAGACCGTAAATCACCTGATTTACGATCTTGATGTATTTCGGTGGCCCATTAAATTTTTTTTTTTTTTTTAAATAATTCTGACGTAGTCCGACGTTTTTCATTAATTTCTCCTGCGCGTGAGAAACCTGAGAGGAGAGGAAGAAGCGGCTTGGTTCAGTGAAGAGAAGGCGAGGGGAGCAGATCGCGCGGTTCGTGAAGAAGAAATGAGAATCGGGGGTAGGGTAATCGGGTAAAAAGCCGAGAGAGGAAGTCAGGCCACGGGTTGTTCATCGCGTTCCGCTTTCTGGGTATATCGCGGCCCGCCGCACGCGCACCGCCCCTCCAGGTCGCGGCACGGTACCGCGCCGCAGACTGGTAGGCGGCGAAGCATTGTTGAGTGTTCGTGTTCGATAAATCCTTAAATCGCAGACTGGCAGCCGTTTGTTAAGCGCCAAACAGAGCCATAAATTAACTGTCTATCTCTTCCTTCATCCCATCCCCCTTCCGGCGCTCCAGCTCCGATAAATCCTTAAATCCCCCTTCAGTGTTCGTGTTCGATGACAGCTGCGGACGAGGCGGCGAAGCGAGCGCTGACGTCGACTCGCTTCTCCGACCTAAACCCTCCTCTTTCAGAACCCGTTCTCGAAACCCTAATCAGTGGCGGCTTTGAGTTTTGCACGCCTGTTCAGGCTGCCACTATCCCTTTGCTCTGCAGCCACAAGGACGTCGCCGTCGACGCCGCCACCGGTTCCGGAAAAACCCTAGCGTTTGTGGTCCCCTTCACTGAGATACTTCGGCGTTCCTACTCGCACCCAAAGGCCCATCAGGTCACCATCTACCTTTCTCTTATCCATCGGTATATTGACATTTTTCCTTGGGTGCCATTTATGGTTTAATTCAGGGTTTTAAGGAAATTGATATCGTGTAGTTGCAACTCATCGTGTATAAGATAATGCTGATGAGCTTTTGGTTTGATTTTTTACGTAGTTGTGAGTTTCTGGTTCTTAAAAAAATAATATTGTACTAGCAAATCATTAATTTTCCAATTTCTTACTAGCTTTATTTGCCAAATCATGTTTGGATACCTATAAAAATAGAATCTTGTTCATGAAAGGAGAAAGAAACCGTTGTAATGCTTATTAAGTCCATTGCCATTGTCACCACTTTACATGGAAAGGTTCTTTTCTTTAGTTCAACCAGTAATTTTGCTTCATCTGCTCTGGATTTTATTACCTCTGCTGATGCATATGGATGAGATCTGTAGTTATAAAGTTCTGAAACCAGAGAATGAAAATAGAATAAAAAAGATGATCCCATTATTTTATGTCGGGTTTCCCATTGATTTCTGGCTTGATTTTTGACAAATTTAAGTGCCATTTGCGATATTACATACATACAACATAATTCTTATGCATTTACATATCTAACACTACACATTCATATTTTCATGTATAACACTTAGCTCTTTAAGATTACATAAAAAGTACCACTATCACTATCTTTTTAGAAGTGAAATACACCTTTTCATGCATAGTTTCATGATGCCAAGGTGCTATAAGTGGAAATAGCAAATTTTGGGTGTTAAATATGTAAATGCATAAGAATTGCGTGGTATGCATGTAAATTTCCCAAAAAAAAAAAAGGAATCTATGGCTGTTTTACTGTCAATCCTCTGAAGCTTATGGTTGAAATTTTGTAATTGTGCTGATCTATGGATTTTATTTGATAATTTCTATTGTGCAGGTCCTTGGAATCATTATTTCTCCTACAAGGGAATTATCTACACAAATATACCATGTTGCACAACCTTTCTTCTTAACAATCCCCGGTGCTATGGCTGTGCTTCTTGTTGGCGGGGTGGACATAAAAACTGATATCAAGAAGATAAAGGACGAAGGTGCAAATATACTTGTAGGTACTCCCGGAAAGATGCATGATATAATGGAAAGGCTCGACATGCTCGACTATCGTAACTTTGAGGTATTTCCTTGAAGATCCACTTACTTAATGATAATTTATGACCTGTTATCACTAAGATACTGACGTGTATATATTTTTTTCAAAGATCAGAACAGAAATCAAAGCAGTTAAGTGCACGAAAATGGCGTTTTAATTATGCAAAGGACATACATTTTGTGTTTTCTGTATTCAGGGAAGCTAAATTTAACGGGAATATTTATCTAACTGCAAAGTAGCTCTACTCTGACAAATATTAGGCAACAAGAAGTCACCAGCACTAAAATCTCAATAATTACGTTGCCATTCCATATATTCCCGGATATACTATGATTATTTACATGCGCAAAATTGATTCACTAATACACTCCACAATCCACACCATTTGAACCTGAGAAAATCATTTAAATGGACGTGAGTATAAATATCATGCAGGTTTTTACTGCATTTAAAGCTACAGTCAAACATAAAGTTGAATGGGCTTAGAAGGAACTTAATCAAAACATCTTAAATGAACGCTATCCTTGATGTGTTAATTGATTTATTGCTTTGTTATTCAACATTGTAGATCGGTCAAAGCCTACCTTATGGGAAATGCATTGTGCATTTTCCTTGATCTACTCGATTGAAAGTTGGTTGAACTTCCTTTAGTAATTGAGAAAGTGTTAGTTTGTATGATTTGCTACCTAGAAATTCATTTTACTAGGCATATTAGGCGGAAGGAGATTGGGGACAAGACGATCACTGCGGTTCCCTGTTCTAGGTTGAAATCCTTCAAATTGATTTCTGCAACCCTGAATCGCATGTCTCCCCATTCCGCCTTTTGACACTGTTTCAACCTTCCAGTTGTCACATTATTTTTTCCAAGTGTCATCGCTTGAGTCTGTCTCTAATTCCTTTGCTCGGTCCACGGTTCCAAACCCTCTTAGGGCAATGTCATTGACTTGATATCGCACATCCTTCTAGTTGTTGCCGCTCTCGCTCGCTCCAAACGCTGTCGCTCGATCTTGCTGCAGGCAGCTGCAAATTTGTGTGAAACTCTGTAATCTTATACATTATTTCTTACAGGCAGGAGAATCTCCCCTTTGTGGATGAGAACAACCCCTCTGTGGAAGAGGAACACTCCATTCCAGATGTGATTTGGCTCACATTTTCCTCTAATTTCTTTTTCAAAGAATCTACTTTTTTGGCTGACATTACTACTAGAACAACTTTAGATCACGAAAGTGAAACTCCTATCTACCACAATCCCGACGTTTGCTTCTCAACTAGCTCAAATCGTGATGTTAGGTCATGGAGGCACGTGTTTGTACCTCACGATCCCGTTGTTCGCTTCGAAATCAGCAAAAATCGCAACTATATTGTGCATCTGTACCCCGCGATCCCCATGATGTTGTTGTTGGTTTCCCAATTATGTAAAAATGCGACTGTATTACAAGGTTCAATCACGTCTGTACGTAGCGATCCCGTCGTTGGCTTTGGCTAGGTCAAATCGTGATTGAATCACAAGATACAAAGTCTTTTGGGTTTGAACAGTGAAAGGATGCAGACGATAGAATGAATCTTTTTGCTCTCTTATCAATTTGATAGGAACTTCCGTAGAAATCAGCTCAAAACAAATTATTTTAAGTTCACCAACACAAAACGACACAACCATAATACATAAAAGATGAGCACGCTCAATTCGAGAGGTAGGTGATCTCTTGCAAACCTTGATACTTACAATTCGAGATGTAGGCTATCCTCCCAAACACCCACCTAACCCTCAAATTTAAAATTATAATCACATATGCATTACCTAATTTTAAATATAATTAGCCCTATTTGTACGCCACAATAATGACTAATAAAAGACTAAAATGCTCTTAGGCGCCAGTCTAACATAATCATTTAGGCTTATCGCTAAAAGGTACTACTCACATTATTCATTACGAATCTTATTGTAGAAGGGGATTCTGAGTTCTAGGGTGCTTAATTGACGCCTAAGATTACTCTCCTTTAGTTAGACTTTTGTCTTTTCGGGAGTAATCATCCATATTTGTTGGTAAAAGAAACTTCTCGCACTAGTTTTTGCGTATCTTGCACAAAGAAAAAAGTTTCAGTTTTAGGGTGTTCAATTGATGTCAAAGATGAGCATCTCCTTTTGTTATATTTTTATGCTTGCAGTTTTAATTTTTTATACTTGACATTATATGAGACTCTCACACTATCATTGTAAATCTTTTCTCAACGGAGATTTTGAATTTTTGGGCTAGATCTTTGTCTTGCAGTGCTAAAAAATTTTTTGCACAAATTCTTGATTTAGGTGATTTGCATTAGTGATGAAATGTTGAATAAAATTTAACAAGCTTGATTCTTAGGCATGCTAAATTTTGTGCGTTCTTAACGAATGTTAATGATTTCTTATGTCGAGTTTTTGTTTGTAAAGGGGAGAGGTGCCCGACCATAAGTGTATTCTAATTTATTCCTTGTGCTAAGTACCCCAAGTTAGTGTGATGAATAAATGACATCTTAAAGCATTGTATGGCTTAACAAGGAGGTGGTTGATTTGAAAGAAGCCATATGATCCATTGGATTCATCCTCTCTTTGTAAGGTGGGAGATTTTTGAATTTTTCAGTGGTACTGCTTCAACAATCTCTTTAGAGAATGCACCGGTCAATTGTGAATTTCTTTTCTCAACTCGCTGAGTCGGGGTGGAGTCTTCATTGTTGTTTGGATAGTAGGTGTCATCCTTTGTTTGATTGGAAGATAGTGCTCTAGTGTTTGGTAGGTTTCCTTAAAGATAGAGTTAGATGATCCCTTAGGCACTTTTTCTCTTAGGAGGGTTTTGGTGCCTTGCTTTAGGTTCCCTTGGGTAAGTTTCTTTTCCATTTCCGCTAGCTATTTACTGGTGATGAAATCTTGGAGATCCATGTTGATAAAATATCCTAGGATGGTTGCTTCGCTTCTCAAAGTGATTAATTTGTTGTTGGTGGCATCAATTCATGCTCATTGCACCTAAGAAATTATTTTATCTAAATTTGTTTGTTGGCGGCAACTGGGCTTTACAAGACAGAGATATTGATAGAGAAAAGGAGGGAGGGAGGGAGGGAGGGAGGGAGCGAACTAGACTTTACAAGATAGAGATGTTGATAGAGAAAATGAGAGAATAGAGAGAGAGGGAGGGAGGGGGGGCGGATGCGAGAGTGAGAGGGCGAGGGCGAGGGTGGGGGCGAGAGAGGGTTTAGGGGGGAGATGCCCAATTCCATAAATGTATTCTAAGTTAATCTTTGCGTCGAGTACCCTAAGTAATGTGATGAATAAATGACATCTTAAAGCATTATAAGGCTTAACGGGAGGTGGTTGATTTGAAAGAAGCCATATGATCCTTGGATTCATCCTCTCTTTGTAAAATTCAAGGTGGGGGATTTTTAAATTTGTCGGTGGTGTTGTTTCCACGATCTCTTTAGAGAATGCACTAGTTGTGATTTTTTTTTCTCAACTCACTGAGTCGGGGTGGAGTCTTCATTGTTGCTTGGATAATAGGTGTCATCCTTAGTTTGATGGGAAGATAATGCTCTAGTGTTTGGTAGATTTCCTTGAACGATAGAGTTAGATGATTCCCTGGGTGCATTTACTCTTAGGAGGGTTCTGGTGGCTTGCTTAAGGGTCCCTTGGATAAGTGTCTTTTCCCTCTTCGCTAGTTGTCTGCGAGTGAAGAATTTGAGAAGATCCATGAGCGCGGGCGAGAGGGTGAGGGCGAGGAGGAGTGCGAGAGAGCGAGAGGGAGGGAGGGGGAAGGAGAGAAAAGGAGAGAATACAGGGAGGAGGGAGGGGAGGGCTAGCAATTTTTATTTTTTTGTGAGGCATATTGCTTATTTACAATGCACTTTAAAGTTTTGGCGGGGATACAATTGTTACTGCACCATCAACCGTAGAAAATTCCAATCCACCTAATTTCACCTCTCATATGAGGTTGGTTACTTCATTAGTCTAGAAGCAAATTCATTGTTCCCTATTTATTTCACTTGCCTAGCTTCAACAAGATATTGCCTTGAGTTTATCTTTTACACGCTTTAGCTTTGACAATATGAATTTATAAAAGGATCGATCCACTGGTGAACACAAAAGCCTTCAATTGTTGTTCTAACATCATTTTAGCTCAAACTTGGAGTCTCCATAGTTAGTTCATTTTTTGAGATGAACATGATCTTTTTTTTAATGACTTTTTGATTCTCATTCCTTGTTCTTCTTATAACTTTGTGCAACTTTTCTTTTATGTTGCTTCTTTTTTCGTTATAGGTTTTGATTCTTGATGAGGCTGATAGACTCCTCGAAATGGGATTTCAAAAACAAATCACTTCCATTATATCTCGTCTACCGAAGCTCCGACGGACAGGTCTTTTTTCAGCCACTCAAACTGAGGCCATTGAAGAACTTTCCAGGGCTGGTTTAAGGAATCCCGTGAGGGTTGAGGTTCGAACAGAGTCTAAACCAACAGCAATTCTGGCATCCTCAGAAGAATTAACTTCAACAAGAACACCTTTTGGCCTTCAAATAGAGGTATATCAATTTTTTTAAGGAAGATTTACATACATGCCACTCAATCCTTAAGTATTTACATTTCTAACACCTAAATTTCAATTTATACATCCATACCGTTTTACCTATGCATGAAAATGTGTATTTCACATTTTAAAAGCTAAAATTGTGGTATTTTTTATTTGATATGAATGATTTGGGTGGTATAAATGTAAAAATTACTTAGATATTAGATTTATAAATAAGTATGAATTGGATTGTATATATCTTAAAGCCCCTTTTTGTTATTAACTGTTCCTTTGGTTTCCAAAGTAAAATATTCAATTCTTAGCACTATATTTATTGTCTATTTTGGTCATTCATTTGCCATTGCCAATTTATCCTTCATGACCAAGTTATAGTCAAATCTTTTCTTGATCAAGTGTATTTGCTATATATTTATCATGCAACATTTCCGTGTATGTTGATGTGCATCTCATTGCGCCATGAATATCATTTTGAAATTTGAAATTTGTGATGTTAAAGTGAATTCAAATTATGATTTTGTATTATAATTAGTTGAAATCTATTATTGAGTCCGTTATTTGTAAGAAGAGCTATTTCCATTTTGGCTTTTTTTTCATTGGTTGGTTCTCTTGTGTTGGATTTCCTTATTTTTTTGTTTTGGCTCCTCTGTTTTATAGTTCTTTTCACTCTCATTCCATGGCTCCATTTTGGCTGGAAGCTCTTAATTTTATTTGTGAGACATGTTTGTGGGTGTTGTAGGTATTGATGCTTTTTTGGGATTGTGTAGAGTTAATAGGTAATTCTTTGATCATTTCCTTTTCTTTGGGTATTCAATGAGGGGATTTGAGCATTGAAAGAAGAAAACTCTATGTTCTATAAAAATTGCTTTGGTTATGTGTTGTTTTCTTCTTCTGGGATTTAATTTCTTGATTTGATGTGGAGACCTTATAACTTTTGGAAAGCCCGTTTCTACTGTACTGTTTTGTTTTTCACTGTTTCTTTCCCTTATCTCTCTCTCTCTCTCTCTCTCTTTCTCTCTCACTATTTTTTATCTTTTTTTTGTGTAATTTCATTTGTGTTAATGAATTATAATTCTTAATTGTATTTCCATTATTTTCTAGTCTAAATAATGCCAATACTCTTTCTTCATATAAATTGGGATTTACTAATTTTAGTTTTCTTTGAAGGTAGAAAACAATTGCTTTATGTTTAACAACCTGTTGGTACATAAGTGGCATGCCTATTGCATTGGTCGATTGCATTAGGTCCACATATTGTATGCTAGCCATTGTAGATCTTAGAACATATCTAACGCCGAAAATTCAATTTTACATAAACTACCTTATCCATACATGGAAATGTGTATTTTTTACTTTTTAAAAGTTTAAATGGTGTCTTTTTAATGTTATATGAAAGATTTGGGTGCTATAAATGTAAAAATTAAGGTTGAGGTGTTAGAAATGTAAATGCATAGGAATTGGGTTGTATGCACGGAGATGCTTCATGATATAAAGATTTAAAATCCCCTAAAGTCTTCTCAAGGAGGATTAACCATTTGTGGCACCACGACCACAGACTGTCTGCTAAGAGAAGTTTGTATGGAAATAACTGTAGGAATATTAAGAAAACTTTAGTTATGTCATTCGTCTCATTTATTTTGTTTGGTTTACTGTTATCGTTGTCACGACCCAGCCTGGGGCTTGGAGTTAATCAAAACGGGAACGAGAGGTTGGACGGTGGAAATCAAATCTCTCATATTCTAACTCTATCACTAACAATTTAATATTCAAAATACTACATGAAATAACCACTAAAGAAAATAATTAAAATTAATAAGCAAAAATTGTGCAATTCTTGTTGTTGTTCTTCTCTTCTATTCATCTTGTTCAAATGTTTAAAACCTAAAAATAATATTAAAGCAACATAATGAGTTATCTAAAAATAACACATAAGTAATCACACTTCTAAACTACAATAATCCAATGAGAAGAATTCAATATGTATGCTGCGAGTCTATGAAAAATCATATAATATGCTAGTATTTCATATTTTATAAGAAATTTGATATATGTACATAATATGTTGGTCGTTTATATTTTATAAGCAATATGATATATATGCATAATATACCGGTCTTTCATATTTTATAAGCAATTTGATATATATACTTATAAGTAATTTGATATATACGAATGCATGCTGCAATAACCTTTTTTAAATAAACACACTCAATCTACTATAAACACTTACTTTAACTTTACTTTTACTTTATACACTTTACATATACTTTTGTCTGTTTTGAAAATCACCGTCAATAAAACCTAACACACCGTTAGCTGATATTGTCTCGTCGGCACAACGGTTAGCGATCTAAATATAATAATTGTTTTGGGGTGGAAAGACTCTTAACTGTCCCTGACCGATATTATCCTATCTGCACAATGGTTAACAATGTAAACATCACAATTGTCTGGGGAAATAAACTCTGGCCTACTCGCCCCTGATCGAAATCGTCAGCACAACGGTTATTGATTTAACATCACAATTGTCTGGATGGTAGAAAAATTTCTACACACGTGGGTACACTGGTGTCCCCTGCCTGTACCATTAAGGGGTGAACTCTTCATCTGAACATGCACATACAAACATTCATGTATAAGTTATTTCATTCTTTTATATCATGCATTCTCTTTTATGAAACATTTATCTCAATCTGCTGATGAATAATGCAAATTTATTAATATATTTATAAGTTATGAAATCAACCAACATGTGCATATTTATTAAAATTCTAGAGTTTAAATAATAATGTGAAATATATATGTGATCATAAATTAAACTAATATGTATATCTCTACTAAAGTCATGCAATGATTTGGTATTATCCTAAACTAAATTGTTATGCATATATATTGAACATGCAGATCTATCCTGTCTGACAATATGAATAATTTATTGTTGAACCAGGGAATGCATGAAATCAAACATACTATTTGAAGTAGAAATAATTACGGAAATTTAGAAAATATAATCACTCGCCTCAATTACTAGGAGGCATCTTTATTAGCTTAATCCTCCACTTAACTTGCTCAAACCTTGCGCAGGGGTCATGCTAGTTTTCTCTATTTTGTGCTAATTTTATAGTAGATTGAGTATGTTCATTTAGAAAAAAAAAGGTTATTGATGCATGCATTAGCATATATAAGTATATTTTATCAAATTGTATTATAAAATATGAAATACCGGCATATTATATGGTTTCTTATATGCTCGTAGCATACATATTGAATTTTTCTCATTGGATTATTGTAGTTTAGAAGTGTGATTACTCCTGAGTTATCTTTAGATAACTCATTACGTTGCTTTAATATTCTTTTTTAGGTTTTAAACATTTGAACAAAATGAATGGAAAAGAAACAAATGCATACAAGAGACGAGAACAACAACACGAAAATGTACAAATTTTTTGTTTTTGTAAATTTTAATTTCTTTCTTTAGTGGTTCTTTCATGAATGTTTGAGTGTTGAACTAGTAGAGAAAAAAATAAAATATAAGAGAATTGATATCCATCGTCTGATCCTGTTTTGGTTAATTCGAAGTCGCGGGCTGGATCGTGTCAATCATCCTGAATATTAAACTTCAAATGTTTGATTTTGGATATTTAGCCATTCGACTATTATGGCTTTGAGTTGTCCGCTTGATTCTGAACTCTTATTGTTTCTTTCTTGCAGTATTTGTTATGTGAAGCAGAGAAAAAGTCATCTCACCTTGTTGAATTCTTGTTGCAGAACATATCAAAAAAGATAATAATGTAAGAATGTGAATGAACATCTGTTTTCCTTTCTAGTCTCTATGCATGCAAGTTTTCAGTGTTTTCATGTAATTATTGCTTACTACTTTCAGTTATTTCATGACGTGTGCTTGCGTCGACTACTGGGGCACTGTTCTACCACAGCTTTCTGTTCTCAAAAGCTTTCCTTTAATTCCTCTCCATGGGAAGATGAAGCAGGTTATTTACCATCATTAACAGATGAAATTGGTACTTTATTGTCACTTCTTATCATGTTTGATTACTTTTTACTTTCTGTAGACTGCTAGGGAGAAAGCGTTGTCATCTTTCTCCGCTCTTTTAAGCGGTGCTCTTCTATGCACTGATGTAGCAGCAAGGGGATTAGATATTCCTGGCGTGGATTGGATCGTGCAGGTAAAATTTGTGTTGTAATTTGGGAAATAGTGTGTTCTCTTGTATGTTACTTTTTATGATTTCTTAGTACTCCAGCAGTTGCAGTGTGCTATGGCTGTGAACCATATAAAAAAATATATTTATTCTTTGAGTGTAAGCCCATAAAAGTTTGGTAATGCGGATTTGAGCCATGGTAACTATTGGAAAGCATGTAAAATTGCATTTAAATCTGATAAATCATGATGCTATTACAAGTTTCTGTATAAATTTAGGAGAAGAGAATGATAAGAAGTACAATGAAGGAGAATATCGTCATAATTAGGATATATTATAATAATAAATATTATAGCTATTAAGGATTTGTGATCATGTTAAAATTTTATAATAATAATTTTAGTAATTCTAGTATCTCCCACACTCACAATTCTACAACAAGTAACTTTCAGAGTTTGTATGGTACAAGAAGAATTGTGCGATATAAGCTGAGAGCTATTTAACGGGTTTTCATATTGCTGACGTGTCAAATCAATGTTAGATTATGACACCTCTCTGGGAGAACTGAGAACAATTGAGTGGTTGGCCTCGTGCTAAATGTTGGTGTGCCTAAAAACTTACGGGCTATTGTCTAGTTGTTGAGAGTGAAGGTGTTAAGTGGCATTGGGTTATGAACATTGCCTAGATAAGAATGTTGAGATAAAATAAGTGATATAGGAAGATAGATCAGTGATGTGCCAAGCGCACGCTCTTGACAAGGCTTGAGTTGGTTCTGTCATGCTCTTGACAATGCTTGAGTTGGATAAGATAGACCATCCAGGCTATCAAGTCTCAGGCATCTAGCAAGATAGAGGATAGAATTTCATGCGAGACTACGATTTGAGTGATGATTTGAGACCATGGAGATGAGTTGAGCTAGTGAAATTGAGCTAAGGCAACAGAACCAAGCAGAACCAAGTCAATTCGCAGGTAACTACCTCCTTGATGAAAGACAGAGTGATAAGCAATTTGAATCAAAAGAGACGCACAAACCAATCTATAGGAGACGTGACTAAAGCAATGAGATGCTAGATGCAACGTAGGGTCGAATTGCAAGTGAGCAAGCAGAGAGAAAGAGGCTTATGATTGTGGCTCTAATACCATGTAGAAACCATATAAAACTACATGTTTATCTTATTAATCATGATGTTAATGCGAACATATCAATATAAATACGAGACGAGTACAACAGCAAGAAGCCTTTATCCTACTAAGTGGGGTATGCTACATGAATCTTTTTTCTCAATTGCATTCGATTGATCGTCATATTTTCATTTAATTCTAATTAATTAATATCATTTTTTTATACAGTTAACCCAAGTTTTTTTAGGTGTATCTCTGCCTTTTTTTAACATAATTTGAATATAAAACATCTACTCTTCTAACTGGATTTTCAAATGGTCGACATTTAATGTGACTAAACCATCTAAAATGACTCTCTAATTTTGTCCTTCTTTGGAGCTACACCAACCCTATCACATATATATTCATTTCACATTTTGTCTTCGAGTGTAAAGCCACTCATCCACCTAAGCATTCTCATCTCGACAACGTTTAACTTAGTTTTATGCTTCTCTTTTAAAAACCAACATTTTTATGCCATAGAGCATTGCAGGTGTCGCCGCCATCTTATAAAATTTTCCTTTCAGTTTAAGTGGTACTTTTCTATCACACAATAGGCCCAAAGCATTCATCCACTTGAACCAACTAACTTGAATTCTACTAATAACATCCCCATCTATGTAACCATCACTTTGAACAATAGACTCGCGATATTTAAAACATTCACACATTTTAATGATTTGATCACCTATAGTTACAACTATGTCACTAGAGCTACTACTACTAAAATTATATTTCATATATTCAGTTTTAGTTCTACTCAATTGAAGGCCTTTAGACTCCAATGTAAACCTCCATAATTCAAGTTTTTCCTGAGTTTTTTCTCTAGTTTTATCCACAAGAAGGATATCATCAACGAAAAGCATACACCAAGGTGCATCCTTCTGTAAATTTCCAGTAAGAGCATCCATAACTAAAGCAAAAAGATATGAGCTTAAAGTCGATCACTGATTTAATCCAACTGAAATAGGAAAATATTTGGTCAATCCTCCTTCTGTTCGAACACAAGTAACAACTTTAATATACATATCTTTAATGACTTGAATATAAGCCATATCAACACCTTTTTTCTCTAGAACTCTCCAAAGGATAACTTTTAGAACCTTATCATAAGTTTTTTCTAATTCAATAAAAATCATATGTAGATTCTCCTTATTCTTTCTGTACTTCTCCATCGAACCTTTCAATAAATGTATAACTTCCATGGTAGACCCATCTGACATAAATCCAAACTAATTATGTGAAATTTTTGTAATACGTCTTAACCAATGTTCAAATACCCTCTCTCATAATTCTAAAGTATGACACATTAACTTAATTTCTCTATAATTTGCACACTCTTATGCATCCCCTTTATTCTTAAAAATGGGGACCAAAATACTCTTCCAACTCTCTTCAGACATCTTTTTAGTTTTTAAAATAATATTAAAGAATTTAGTTAGCCAAGAAACTCCCAAATCACCTAAATATTTTTACACTTCAATGGGAATATCATAAGGTCCTATGAACTTTGCACCATTAGTTTTCTTTAAAGCCTTTTTAACTTCTTTTTTACTAATTTGACGATAAAAAAGAAACATTTTGTTATTATTAATAATATGAAGATCACTAAGGTCGATGGTATTTTCAAAAACTTCATTGAAAAGTTCATTAAATTAACTCACCCACCTATGTTGAATATCATTTTTCAGAAAAAAAATATATTTTTTTTTATTTTTCATCTTTAATACACTTTACTTGAGTTAAATCTTTACTTTGCTTTTTCTCTTTGTTTTGCTATTTTTATTCATATTTTTTTACGATCTTTAATATCTAATCTATTATGAAGATCACTAATAACAAAAATTTTAGCGTCACAGATTGTTCTCTTAGACCCCTTACAGACCATTTTACCATTTTATTTCTCTAGTTCTCTAAGCTTTTACATTTAAACTAGTTTTATTCCATAATTTTTTGTATTTTATCTTTTCTTCCCTGTTATTATTTCATCACTAATTATTTTTATTTTTAGAAACTTTTCTTTTGATTGTTTAAGTACATCTTATTTCACTTGTTTAATAGTCTTTGTTACTTTATACCACATAGAATTTGCATCATGAACATCCAAAATCTTGAAATCTTGAAGTTTACTCATAAAATTAATTTTATTTGTTTCTTTTAGAGGTCTTCATCTAATTTTATGATAATGATTCATAGTATTCTTTATTTTACAATTCTTCATCTTAAAATCGAGAACTAATAATCGATGTTGAGTACTTATATTTTCACTTGGAGTGACTTTACAATCTTTACATTCTCAACGATCTTTTTTTCTCATAAGAAAATAATCAATTTGTGTTTTGCTAGGTTCATTCTTATAAGTAATAATAATCTTATCTCTTTTCTTGATTAAAAGTATTAACAATAACAAAATCATACGCTAAAATAAAATCTAATATAACTCTATTTTATTCATTAAGCACTCCAAAATCGCAGTCGCCATAAATATTTTTAAATCTTCTATCACTCGAATGACATATCCATTTAAATCTCCTTCTATAAGAACTTTTTCTTCAAATGATATCATTTATATTAACTCTTCTAAATCATTCCATAACTCTTTTTTAGAATCTATATCTAAACCTACTTGAAGAGCATAAGCACTTATAATATTAAAAAAATATTAATATAAACAACAATCATTAGAGCTATAATTCTATCTCCAACTTTATTAATTTTTACAACATTTTTTTTCAAATTTTTATATATAATTACACCTACATCATTTCTAGTGCGATTCCTATCTGAATGTCAAAGTTTATAACCAAAGCTATCTATCTCCTTAACATTTTCTCCAACATATTTAGTTTCTTGAATGTATAAAATATTTACCTTTCTATGAATTATAATATCAACTAGTTCCCTTAATTTACCCGTGAAAGTACATATGTTACAAGATTTTATCTTAATATTAGTTTCATGGACTAACTTTTTTATCCGTTCATAGTGTGGGAATTTTTTCTTATTTAACACTACACACAGGCGCTGGTGCAGGGGTCCTTGCACACTTTTCATTGTATTCAGGTCATAAAACATGTCGCTTCCAAGAGACGCCCTATACAAGGATTAAAAGGATTCATGCATGATTTTTTGACAAATTTTATGCTGACTGCTGACTACCTAACACAACTTTTTGCTTTCACATCAGGGGCTTGCGATAGTGTTAAGACAAGAGAAGAGTGTGATAAGAAAAATTCAATGAAGTAGAATATCCTCAATAATTTGGATTCATCACAACAATGAATTTTATATCAAATATTAAGCATATATGATTATTGCAATATAATAATTCTCATAAGAGTTACAACTCTTTCGCTAACTATTTAAATCAACCTCCAAAAAAAAAAGAAAAGAAAATGATATTATGAAAAATTTATCAATGAAAATTGAGCTATGGAAATATTTATTTCTCTGAACTTATAAGGAGAAAAATATGATGCATTTTGCTCAATTTCGTCAAGATTATTGTTTGATAAGTATATATTGCAGTCCCTTGCATGTGCATTGTAAGAGTTTATACAAGTTCATTTCTTTTTTCCTTGGCCTGTTTGTGGCAAGAAAGATTATTCTGTCTTCAAATTGTAAAACCATATTATTGGAACTTGATCTATTAGTTTGGAAAATTTACTTTTTTTTTCGATCGCTGCGCAAAGGGAGAGCCATTTAATGTTAACTTGGAGAACTAATTTTTTTTAGCGAGAGATTTATCATTGCTTGGACTGT
This sequence comes from Phalaenopsis aphrodite, assembly GCA_003013225.1. Taxonomy (NCBI): domain Eukaryota; kingdom Viridiplantae; phylum Streptophyta; class Magnoliopsida; order Asparagales; family Orchidaceae; genus Phalaenopsis; species Phalaenopsis aphrodite. Next base: position 2,712,870 of record NEWO01000018.1, read on the forward strand.
GGTAGCTGCACAGGTATAATGAGCTCCTAGGGTTGGAGAGAAGCAAGTTAATTGTCTCAGCATATTCACTTATAAACATGTCAGCATGTATGCAATTTGTAAGGGTTAATGGATCCAATTGTGTTCCTTCATCTCAATCTTATCCCACTAGGGAAAATCATGTAAAGACTCTAATCCCCATATTCTTGTAATCCTCTTCATCCTCTTTCTTCATACTATAGGATGCCAAGGTTTATACACACATTAAGATGCCTTCCAGTTTTAACCATATAAGTTCCTCTTTTCTATTTGTTCTATCCTCTTTTTCATTGTTTTTAAAATCGGATCGGATTGGCAAGCTCGACCGATTCAACTGTGGACTGATCATTCAACCGGTTCAGTACAAGCTCAAAACTGTTTCCGCATGGAGCCAAGATTGAACTGAATTGTTTAGAACCAGGGCTGAACCGGCGAACCAGTGAACTAGTCCGGTTTTCAATGAATTTAACAGTTCAAATATTGTTTAATTTTAATATTTTGGTTCTGATTGGATGGCTAAAATTAATATATTTAGATAAAAAATGGACAAAATATTATGTCTCAAAATTTAGATTTAAAATATTATTTAAAATATTTAAAAGTGTTGTCTCAAATTAAAATAATATTTATTGAATTAATAAATAAAATTTAATCTATCTTTATTATATTATTTAAATTATGTGAAATAATTTAAATATTGTTATGCTGTCCAATTCAAGTCCAGTTAAATCATTGAACCTTGATCCTGTCATTTTTTCAATTTGATGTCCGGTCCGATTTTCAGAATCTTGCTCCTTCCTGGTTTTTCTTGTTCTCCCAAAATCCCAGTTTACTTGATGCTCTTTTCATGACGCAAAACACTCTCTTAAGTCTTAATTTAGCCAACTTTATCATCCTTATTTCCTCCAGTGGTTTCTCCCTGTTCTCCATGAGACACTGGCATGGGCCCGCTCACTTTTCCCTGTCCTCTTCGTGGCATTCACTTAAGTGAAATAAACCAATCACTATCTGAGCTTTACATGTGAAGAATCGAATTTGATAGAGAAAGATGGCTAACTTTTTTTTTTTTTTTGTTCAAATAAGGTGGCTACCTTATTTCCTCTAGTGGTTTCTCCCTGTTCTCCATGAGATACTGGCATGGGTCCTCTCACTTTTCCCTGCCCTCTTTGCGGCATTCACTTGATTGACCGAATAAACCAAGTGCTATCAGAGCTTTGCATGTGAAGAAATCAAAATTGATAGAGAAAAGGTGGCTAACTTTTTTTGTTCATATTCAGAATGATTTGTGAATTTGAAATTTATTCTCAGAAATTGATAATGAATGAAACTGTTTTTTCCTTAGTGCGAGCTTTGCTGCTGACAATCAAACTTGAGAGCTTTTCATCATGTCATAATTTAACAAATTTGTTCTGTTACTGTATCAGTATGACCCTCCACAAGATCCTAATGTATTCGTGCATAGAGTCGGCAGAACTGCACGGATAGGGAGGCAAGGAAATGCCATTGTATTTATCTTGCCAAAGGTTTGCTCATGTTTAGAGCTTTTAATTTTACAAATTGTTATACAAGGAGTCATACTTCTGGTTTGACTTATATTACTCCTTTTACAGGAAGATGCATACGTAGAGCTTCTGAGTCTAAGAAGGGTGCCTATTCAAGAGAGAAAATGCTTCTCCCCGGCTCTCGATGTTATTTCTTTGGCAAGTTTCTTTTACATTTTTATGCGTCATATTATGTTTTACTTTAACATTTATATCATAATTGTTGAATATTATATTTTCGTTCCGTGCCTATCTATTTATTCAAGGAGCATTGAAATGCATACCACATAATTCTTATATATTTACGTATCTAGCACATTAACTTTCTTATCTCAAACTTTTGAGATCACATCAAAAGCACAATTATAACAAAACTTTTTAAAACTGAAATGCACTTTTTTATGCTTAGGTTTTTAAAACCAAGGTGTTATAAATGCAAATACCTAATTTTAAGTGTTAGACATGTAAATGCATAAGAATTGAGTAGTATGTATGTAAATTTCCCTCTTCTAAATTATACCTTACATAAGACCGTGTTGCAGAGTAAACTCATGTCATGTAAGCATGATGTGCTACTGTCCATTATCTGATCAATTGTTTTTTGTATTTCTGTTTTCTCTTGACACCTTTATCTTATGACATCTTTTAGAGGACTGAATTATATTCAAGGATCATCAGGTTTAGCTAACACTAAATTAGCAAGTTTTTTTCTATTAAAATGATCAGTCACTTGTTCAAGGAATCATTTTATTAACAATTAGAAGTTTGATCTGTCGAATTCCCGACATCATTAATGCAAAATATATAGTAATAAACATTTGGTCCTATATTGTGTTTAACATTTATATTAAGAAGTTTTTCATACATACCACCTAATTCTTATGCATTTACATATCTAAAACCTATACTTCAATTTTTTACATATATGCCACCTTATCTATGCATGACAAGGTGTATTTCACTTTTTAAAGTTAAAATAGTGGCATTGTATATGTGATATGAAAGATTAGGCCTGTATAAATATAAAAAAGTAAAGTTTATATGCTATATACGTAAATACATAAGAATTGGGTGGTGCCGTATGTAAATGTCCCATTTATATTATAACAAAATTGGTGCATGGCAACTTGCTGGTATAGGGATTTGGGAAGTTATTAATTGTTATTATCTGAACCTCAGAAATGTACACTTGAGCTCACAATTTTCATTATCAACGTGTTGCAATACTTAAGGTTTAACTTTTTGGTTTCCTGCCCTACAATAAAATAGAGTTTTATGTGAGGGTTTATATGTGACAAGTATTATGAGCTTTGGCTGTGGCGTTTCTTTTCTTTCTTTTTTTTTTGTTTGATTTAAGCATTACATGTGACCTTATTGTAGAGGATTTTCTATCTTCCATTCCAAATTACACCCCCACCAACCTACTAAATAAAGAAAAAAAAATTGGATTAGGATATCCTGCTAAAATTTTGTTCGCGAAAAGTATCAAACGGTCCCTTGACTTTTTGTCGGGGGTAATTTTAGTCTCCGAGTCTGTAAAAATGTCAATTTAGTCCACAGATTCTTTTAATGTGAGTTATAATAGTTCTCCTTAGGGATTATTTCAGCTCGAATTAAAAGAGCATGAGAACTAATTTGACGTTTTTATAGACTCTTGACTAATTGACCCCATATAAATAATCAAGGGACTATATTAGCACTTTACTTTTTGGTTGGAATGAATCTTTAAGCCATTCGATTTTCCTCGAGATTAATGTAACATATTAGGAATCAACAAGATTCTTATTGCATTCATCTCCAAGTAAATCCAACATCTGTGTGTTCTTTTCCGAGTAAAATATTTGTCATCATTCTCCCAATTTCTCTAAATATCGAGTAAAATTAAGTCATCACATTTTTTGTTTGGGTGATTTAATTTTCTGATAAATGTCTAGCTATTTTGGAATTTTACTTTCAATTTTTAGTCTTTCAATGCATGCTTGTTAAATGAATTTGTGGAGCATTCTCACTTCTGCAGATAAGGTCTGCTGCAATGAAAGATCGCGCTGTCATGGAGAAGGGTCTTAGAGCATTTGTCTCATTTATTCGTGCTTATAAAGAGCATCACTGTTCTTACATCTTCAGGTTTTATCTGTTATCAATTTCCCTTTTTTTAGGGAAATTTACATACCTAGCACACAATTCTTATGTATTTACATACCCCACACATAATTTTTCATATTTACACATATTGCACTTTGGTGCTTTAAACCTTTATATGAAAAAGGTGTATTTCACTTTTAAAAAATGGTAATAGTTTTTTTTTTCTTATGTGATATTACAGCTTTGAGTGCTATGTGTGTAAATATGAAAGTTTAGGTGTGAGATATGCAAACACATAATAATTGTGTGTTATGTTTGTAAATGCCCCTTTTTTTGATTGAAGCTACTCAGAACTTCTATTTTCTGATACACAATCCCTTCATTCACAGATGGAAAGAACTGGAGATAGGGAAATTGGCAATGGGATATGGCTTACTGCAGATCCCATCAATGCCTGAGATTAAGCATTATTCTTTATCTATTGATGGTTTTACACCCATGAATGATGTTGATATTTCTAATATTAAATACAAGTAAGCTCCTTTTTTCTTTCTAGTCCAAGTCAGCTAATTTGAGTTGTTTATAAAAAAATACCAATATGGTCCCAGGATTACGTGCGAAGGGCCACAATAGGCCCATATGATGTAAAATGTCAATTTAGACCACAAACTACTTAAGTAGGAACCAAAATCATCCCCCGACATAACAGGACTGTTTTAGCCCATATTTAAAGAGTTTGGAGACAAATTTAGTTCTTATTTAAATAGTCTAGGGGTTAAATTAGCCTTTTATATAGTATGGGTCATCTTACCCTTTGCAAATTGTCGGGGGATCATTTTTGATTTCTTTCTTTTTGTTTCTATATTTCTTTAAAAGAAACAACAACATCAACAACAACAACAATGAGCTTTTATCCCACTAAGTGGGGCTGGCTATATGAATTCTTTTTCTGCATTGTGTCCTATTGATAGTCAAATTTTCATTTAATTCTAATAATTTAAGATCATTTTTTAATACAATATTCTCAAGTCTTTTTAGGTCTATCTTTACCTTTCTTAACATAAGTCGAATCTATAACACCTACTCTCCTAACTGATAACACCTACTCTCCTAACTGAATCATCAGATAATCGATATTTAATGTGATCAAACCATCTAAGACGACTCTGTTTAATCTTATCTGTTATTGGAGCTATACCAACCCTTTTACGGATACATTCATTTTCGTTTCACATTTTATCTGTAAGTGTCAAGTCACTCATCCACCTAAGCATTCTCATCTCAACAACACTTAACTTAGTTCTATGCTTCTTTTAACTAGTAATTCCACTTTATGAAATGTAAATATTTTCCTGAATCCAGAGACAAAGCTCGCGAAAAACAAAGACAGAAAGCACGTCAGAAAGAAGCAGAATCTCAGCAACCAAAACCAGAAACTGGGAAGCAAAATTTGGAACATGCTCCAACTTTGTTAAGAAAGAAAACCGGAAAACAGCGAAAAGCCATTCAGACGAAAGAAGACGACAAAGAACTGGAACACGAGTACCGGTTATTGAAAAAACTCAAGAGAGGGGCCATTGATGAAAGCGAGTTTGATAAACTTACTGGTTTTGCAAGTTTTGAGGA
>NEWO01000018.1:2720110-2735923 GCA_003013225.1 Phalaenopsis aphrodite
TATATATATATATATATATATATTTCTATGATATTTTAAATGTGAAATGTATTTTTTTGATGCATAGGTATAAAGTGGTATTAATGTAAAAATTAAAATTTAGCTGTTAAATATCTAAATACATAGAAATTGTGTGGTTTTTCATAGACTTATTATATATTCAAGTGTTTTTTTTTTTTTTAAAGAAGAAACGATTACTTTGCGCAATTTATAAGTTTTATATGTAAATTTTGTTGGCGTATATGTGCATTTGAATGAGGCATTTTTATAGTGTTTATTTGCCAAGAAGAGTTTGTGGCCATGTCTGATGAATGGGAAATACTATATCACTAATTGTCCACATAACCCAAGTCTAATATTGCGTGCTTCAGCTGCAAAATTGGGGTAATTACAGTCAAAATATCTCCCGGCCTCACCATGTGACGAATGGCCCATCGAGTTAGTATCAACAGATCCAGTGTTGTGCCAAGTCTTGTGTGGGGCTGTACACATGGAAGCGAACAATCTTTTGTAAGTGTTAGGTATAGCTCATATACCAGATAAGAGACAGATGCTAGAGCGGAACAGAGCGAGCAAGCAAAGAGGGAAACATCTGTCAAATTGGAGGAGTTTAGTTATGTGGGTTGGGGGTGCGGGGGCAACGCTCCCGCGGTATGATACATGGATAATTTTGTAATTATGTATTGTACTTCAGGGTTATATATATATATATGCTTATTTGTAACTCTAAGGGGAATCATGTACTCTTTTTCTGAATTGAAAGAAAGTCGTCGCTCTGTTCCTGAGGACGTAGGCATCTTTGCCAAAGCTCATTAAATCTCTGTGTTTTCTTCTGGATTTGTGTCGATTCTTGTTTTTCATTTGTCATAAATTTCTCAATGGCAAATATATCCGGATGATGGTGAAGGTGATAACCACGCCATATATAAGTAAAATTATAATGATGGGATCATTTACCCACCATTATCGCCACTCACTCACAAAATATATAATATTTTCTCCTCTCAAACATTTAATTCACATCTTCTACACCATGAGCTAATTAAGAGTTCATTACAAGACAACAAAAACCAACAAATAAGTCAACTCATGGGAAAACACCTTACAGAAAACTACTAGAAGAAGAAGAAAAAGAAGAAGAAATCACAGCACTGCTAAGCAAATTAAGAACTATGTCCAGAGAGACTCTCTCTTGAGAGGATCCTGACAGCCGCTGCTCGAAGAAGCGAAGTTCATCAGCTGATGAGGAATGGGATCGAGAAGAGAGTTATCATCTTGAGGAGAGATCATATTTTGGTCATGAAGGTTCTCATGAGTCAAGGACTGGTCTTGCTGCATCTGTATACATAGAATTTCAGCTTGTGCTACGGCTAGCTGCATCTGGAGCTGAGAGACTTGATTCTGGAGGTAGGAGATGGCTCCTACACAGCCGTACACCGGATCTCGCATCCTTGCATTAGCTTCGTAGACCAGGCTGCTCACTGCATCAGCTCTCTGATGAACTGGAAGCTCCTGCATTGCATGCACCATGCACCAAATATAATCAGAAATACTCAAACGCGAAAAAATATTACGTGCGAACAAGATATGTATGAATTTAGTAGTATTACCACAACCCCCAAAACACACACTCATATTCTAACATGCAGTGTTGCTCTTATGATTTTGTGATGTAGTTTAGTCATACAAAATATATGTAATCTTTTGTCTTCATTTAAGACTGTAATCTTAATGGTTTGTTTGTGTTATTTGTTATAAAGGGAGAGTGCCATGGCCTCATGTTGTATTTGTTCTTCTCTTATGTGTGAGAGAAGAGAAATGTTTTATACATTCATCAAATTTTTATTATAAATATATGATAAGAACCCCCATCTATAAGGAGAGAATATTATGTATGAAGTTTGAATGCATTTGGATTTCATATACATCATTATTGTACACTGTTGTACAAACATGTGTACAATAGTCTACAACATTGTCATACACACAATTTAGATGCATCCGAACTCTCAATGTAAAAATTTTTCCTCTAAATATCACTTCGAGAGAGAAAAAGCTCTTACACTACGTCAATGATGCACATATGAACTACTATAAGTTTCTTATACCATGTCCAATATAAAAAAGTAAATAAATAAGACTTCAAACTTTAATATCAATATACAGACTAGTTTTCAGTGTTATTTTACAGTATAAATTATTTATTTCTATTGTTATATTAATATCTTATATTTATATTCAAAATAAATGAAGCACGTCCAAGAGAAAATAACAATCACTTCAAATTATGGACCCACTTTCATTCTTAAGAGAATGATTTTGTGCTAAACTATGTGAGATATTCTATTAATATTTATTTATTTATATTATTTTGTTGTATTTTAGTGAATCCTTTCCGTTGACTATATCACAGGCCAGCTATATAGATGGCCTCTCTGAACTTCCTTGGTTTCTTAAGGTTGAAACCTACCCCATTTACTTATTTATTTTTGGGGTAGGTTGCAACTCTAATCATAACAAGCTTTATGCTACTACTTATTTGTAAGACTGTCAAGAAATTCAAACAATAAATTTAATAACTTATTTGAATTTGTTGTAGAAATTAATGATATCTCTATATATTGGAAGCATTCAGAGTTATATATATATAAAAAAAAAAGGCACAGACGAGAATACAAGACTCGCGCACACCCCACAAACATAAAAAAATGAGAACAACACACCACACGCAGGGGGAATCGAACTCAGACTAGAGGGACTTACAACAGACAAACAGATGCCCGACGATATATAAGAGGAAAACAATGAATACCTGCAACATCTTACTAACATTACTGGCTCCAAAGACTTTGTGTACAATAGCGAATTTCTGAGGATCATCAGATGGGAAGAAAGGGGAGAAGATACAGTCCTTGGTGCAACGTCTTCTTAATAGTTTGCAGGAAGCACATGGAGAGTTTCCTCCCATTAATGCTCTTCTGAATCTTACACAAAAGGTGGTTGAAGAATGGCTGAGTATTAGGCAGATAATTAATGGCTGATTAACATGTAAGCTGTAATAAGAGAGGTGAAAATGGAAGTTTGATGGGTGAGCTTATTTATAGTTGCAGCTTTAAAAGGTAGGTGGAGACAGTAAGGACTGATTAAGCCTAGTGAGATTATCCTAATAGGAGAAGCTTAGGGTATATTTTAAATTATTTGTTTTTATTTGGATAAATTTTAAATTCTTAGCTTATAGAGATGTAGTCATGCAGATGTTGACAGGGATAAAATTCTTTATCATTAGGAATCTTAGTTCCAACTCATACAATAAACATATGGAATTAAAAATTGCGTTGTGTTCTCTAAGTGCATGTGGTGAGGTTCATTAAACTAAGTTTAATGTGTACGCTACTTTTCCATAGAACATTTTGTTACCATTTGATGGAGAATTTGAAATGGTTAGTGAGTGAAATTGGATAGTTGTTATTTAGTTACACTTAGCATATAAACATTCATTTTTACATTGTCCCCCTTAGACCCAATGTAAGAGGGAGCGGGGGCAAAGAAAAACAAAGGGATATTTCAAGAAAGAAAAAATTGATATTTCAGGAGGAGCAAAATGTCAAATTGCCCTCCCACAAATAAAAATTTGATTTTGCATGTGAAGCCTTTCTGGATTTGCCCCTCTATATACAGTTCAAATTTTTAACATCACACCAAAAATATTATCGTCAAGGTTGATTAAACATCATGTTTCATTAAACAAAGTTTAATGTGCACGCTACCTTTCTAAAAAAACATTTTGTTTTTTTTAGATTGTTCTTACCATTTGACGGAGAATTTGAAGTGGTTAGTGAGTGAAGTTGAATGGTTGCTATTTATTTACACTTAGCATATAAACATTCATTTTTGCATGCATATATATCAAAGGGTGGATTGTAGTGCAACGAATGACAAAGTGATATTTCAGGATGTACAAAAGACCAAATTACTCTCCTATAAATAAAAAACCGAATTAACTCCTGAATCTACCACGCTATCTATCGTTCAAATTTTTAACATCACATGAAAAATATTATCATCATTATGTTTTGTAAGTGAGATATACATGGGAAATATCAAACTTCAGGTGCGTTTAATATGTAAATACATAAAATAAAATTAGTGAAATGTTTGTAAATCCCTGTGAATTGCTCTCATGGTTTAATTTAGTGTCATGTCAGAAGAACAGAAGCTTAAGTGAAAATGAAGAAAGGAACCTGCAGTGTGCAGAGGCACGCTTCTAATTTATTTCTCTTGTCTTCACATGCATTAATTAGCTTCAAAAATGGCGTTTATGCAATCGAAGTGAGCTCTCCCTATCCAATTATTGTTTGTAATTAAAGCTTTTGTTTGGCTTCTACGCTGCCTCTTGATTCCTCTCTGCACATCAGAAAATTATTTCTTTATACAGAGAGACACATTAAATCCCCAACGTTCGGAAATGGTGCAAACCCTAACCCTAGATTGAGAGAGAGAGAGAGAAAGAGGACCTCGACGTGAATGTTTGTTGCAGACATTCACATGGACACGTATCAATCCATGCACTGTTTTTATTTAATCTTTGATAAAGAAGTAATGACATGGTTTAAGATAAGTAATTATTTAAAGAAGAAAGAGAGGGGCTCATTAGGGTTTGAAATTAAATATTATTAAGATAACTTATCAAAATGGAATCAATCGTTGAAACTACAAATTTCCATAACCCTAAGTCTTAGGAGATGCTTGCTTTCTTTGCATTTAATGGCTTCACATGTCTTTAGCCCCACTCTTCTTCTTCTTCTTCTTCTTCTTCTTCTCCTTCTTCGCTTGACTTTCAAGTGACACAGCTAATATGTAATACTCGTATTTTTCATTTTTATCAATTTCTCAATAGTTTGATTGTGGTATGAGTAAATACATTAGGGTTCTGTAGTTCAAAAAAGTTATATGAATGATTAATTTGTAAAATATCAATATTTCGAGTGAACTGTATGCATGTAATTATCCTTGATGTTTTTTTTTTTTGAGATAATTATATCAACTTGGAGAGGGATGCAGGAAAACAACCACATGACATACATAATTTAATACTTATATTTTATGTTGCTTTTTAACTAGTATGATGTGGGAAATTTACATGCATAACATAAGTTCTTATGTATTTATGTAAAATATCTAGCACCCAAAATTGGCACCATTGGTTAAATTTATAACACACCGGTGTCATAACCTATGTATGAAAAGATGTATTTCACTTTTAAGAAGATAATGATAATGATTTTCTTGATATAATATGCATATAAATTTGAATATTTTGGTGTTACATATCTATGTAAATCCATAAGGATTATGTGGTATATATGCTATAAAAAATAAAAAAATAAAAAATAAAAAGAGAAGAACTCATGATGCAGTAAATTAAGAAGCCACAAACGAGTGATAAGTGTCAGTAAAAGAGTCTTAATAATAATAATTTTTGGATAATAGGATAAACTCAATTTTCGCAAGGCATATATGATTAAAATAGGCTTAATAATGGCTTCATTTAGAAAATTATTTAGTCAACTTATATAAATTATAGATCTTGTTTTTACTAAGCATATTGTCATGGCTTCATAATGCTTAGTTCCTTATACATATACATATATTGAACAGAAATGACCAGATGCTATTATACAAGCCTCCAGCCACCCCCTATGTGCCTAACAATTCAAGTAACATCTTCTTAAGGCCAACTGTACCCGAGGGAATTCGAACCCCCGACCGGAGGAGTCTTATATCGTGGATGCCAACCAACAGATCGAGATACAAGACACACACACACACACACAAAACATTATTAAGCGTTATGAATATATTTATACATACATATATGTATCTATATATACATACATATATGTATCTATATATATACATTCATACATATATGTATTATATAAACTATTTATGGAAAAAAAAAAGTAATTTATAGCCTCAAACTACCTTATTCAGGATAAATGATGCGTAAATTTTACTTTTTTAAGCTACATATATTTAACATTATATTCAAGTTTATTAATATCATAAAGACTAATTTATTCACATGAAGAATAATTGGGCAGGTGAGCAAAGCTCATAAATGTTTTGTTTTCTATGTCAATAATTCTGTACAATAGCATTACAGAATAACACTATATAATATTAATTAAAAAAATATTACATTTACATACCAGAAGAGTATGATATTTACATTTTCTTGATATGTAAATATTAAATTGTGTGTGTTAGACATGTAACTGATCAATTTAGATGTTAGATATGCAAATACAGAATTGAATGGGATACATGTTGTGAAATGTGTGAAGATTTGGTCAATGACAATGTATACTGAAGCGTAGCTTCTGCTCATTACCTGCTGAGCATTGAATTTGCTGTCCTTCTGACAGAATTCCTTTGCCTCAGTTAAAAGAATTCCCCCCCACCACATGCTGCCAAAATGCCACACTAACAAATTATAAAGGAATTATTACATACAGATCACAACAAACATTGCTATTTACAAATCAAACAACAATATTTAATTTTGACATTACAATGTTAATAATGATACTCTGCAAAATGCATACATATGTTAATGATACTCTGCAAAATGCATACATATGCGTGTGAGAGAGAGGTATTTACATATATACCTCACATTTCCTATATATTTACATCTATACAACTGAAATCTTTGAATAACATCAAAATAATGCTATTATTTACATTATAAAAGTAAAGTATATGCTCTCATGGCATGGTTTGTAACACTTGATGTTTTAGTTTGTTTGAAGTGAGTTGTCCTGAACCTTCACAAGAAATCGCCAAATTGTTGCAACATGCAATTGTAATTTAATAAACGGAAAGGGCATAAATGCAATATAAAAATCTTAATTTTACAATGAAAGCTTTTAAATTCTCAAATTAATAGTTTTTCACTTTTATCCATTCATAGTATTCTTTATTAAATCTTTTAAGCAAATCCCCAATAACACCCCACTACAAGTGAATGCAAAAATACATCAGGACTTCAATCATTGTCTGCCACTTGTACAGTCCGACCCCACCGTATATTAAATTATTTAGATTTTTTTACTAAAAGAGCCCGAACTATTCATGTGACAGACAGTGATTGGAGTCTTGACTACTAGTCTAACTGTGATTAAGGTAGATTTGTAATGATGTGTTCTTGGCATGGTCACACAAGATTGAGCCATTTGTGATCTAATTGGGTGAGTTTTGGAATGTTATGTGTCAATAAATATAAAATTAAACTAAATGATATAAGCATTTAAGCTTAAAACGCCCCCAATTCCTATGTATTTACATACCAAATGTCTAATCTTTTCCTTTTTTATATTTATACCACCCAAGTTTGTCATATCACATAAAAAAAAAATACTCCTATGTTGACATTTAAAATATGAAATGTACTTTTTCTTGTATAATTAATGTGACATATATAAAAAGAATTAAACTTTAGGTTTTATGCATGTAATACATACATAGGAATTGTGCGATACTTATGTAAATTACTCTATATTAAATTGCATGCAAACAACATAATCAATTGACAATTTTAGTAAAATGTAATGCAATTTTTATGATTAAGTAAAATTGGTTAACATTATGAGTGATCATCACTAATCATATGATAAACAACTTAAGCCTATTTTAACAAAATAGATTGAGTAAACTGTATTTTAGCAGTTTATGCATTTTCTATACGTTGAAAACAACATTTTCACACCGCACCTATCTAAGTGTGGTGACAGTTTTTTGGCTGCGGTATGACTTTTCCAAAAAAATAAAAAATTGTAATAGTCATCACACCTAGCTTATCAATATTATTTTTAAGCAGCTTATCAGCAGATCATTAAATAAGCTGCAGCTGCTTCAAACATATCCTAAATCTACTTCACAAAAAATCAAATTACATAAAACACAAAAAAAAATATGAATTAATTTGTTATGACATTTTTAATACATTTTGAGTAAATATAGATAAAAGATCATCCAATCAAAATCATCTTATTCACAATTCTTGAGTCAAATGATAAATCTACTCAATCAATAACTCATGAGATCAAATTAAGAAAAAGAAAGCATAATGGTGTATGCAATTAGTCACTGACAAGATGCTGACAGATGACCAGATGTCATAAACCTCAGGTTAGCAGAAGTTATGAAGGCAACCGCAGAGGGAATCATATTAATGAGATCCGACAGCAAATTAAGGCCCTAGAGATTATAAAACAGAGGTACAACTGCTGATTAGCATTAGGGTTTCCAGCAGAAATCAGCAGATAAAAATATGAAGATGGAATCAATGGTTGAGACTACAAGTTTCCATTGCCCCCAGTCTTATGCCCACCTTCTTCGCATTTAATGCCTTCACATGTTGCCTTCAGCCCCACTCTTCTGCCCCTTCGTCTCCTTCTGGTTATGGAGAGGAAGATTGTATAATGGTTTGTGGGTTTGTTCCAGCGCAGAGGTTGATGTAAACAATGGGGAGGAACAGACATCTCATGGTTGATTGGGCGATGATTAAAAAAACACAAGTCACCGATAAGAGGATTTAATGTGTCGGACAGATTCTCTTTTCTGGTGGCAATTAATTAAGCGCTACTTATTTTACTCTTGTTTCAAGCTGCGGGGAATGCGTACGTAGCAGGTAGGGCTGTCAAACTGTCTCGTCGTTCGCGAATATTTCATATTCGACTCGTATAATACGAACAAAAGTTTTTTCGCTGATGTTCGACTAGAATTAGCTCGAATATTCATAGAATTAAATATTATAAACTATAATCAATCAAATTGAAAAAAAAATATATTATATTTTAAAAAAATAAATCCTAGAATTTATAACATATAATAAATTGATAATAATAATATATTAGTATTACTTATATTATGTAAATTATATAAATATTATATTATAATAGATATGACCCTATAACTAAAGAAACTCTAAATCCTTAATCCCGTCCAGCCTCCGCTCTCAAAACATCCTCTTTGAGTCATTTCCTGTTCCAAGCCATCTCCATCTCCTCTCAAAATCACAAAAGGATTTTGATGGCGAGAGCTTAGGGTTTGTCGTTTGCGTTTTTCTGCACTTGAAAGTTTTGTCTCAGTTCTCTTCCTCTTCCGAGTTATCTCCTCCTCTCAAAATCGCGGAAGGGTTTCAGTGGGGAGAGCTTAGGGTTTGTTGTTTGTGTTCGTCTACAAATATCTTCTTTTATTTCTCCTTAGATAGTTAACTGCTCGATATTCTTTTGCTTCATATTCTTGCTTGGTTGCTTGTTTGGCTACCGAGGTGTTACCAATTTCGAGTCGAACATAAGCCGAACACAAACATGAAAATATTATTCGAGTCGAACACGAACACACTGTTCCACGAGTCATTTCAAACACAAGCTAATATCGAACGAGCCGACCCTGAGCTTGCTCAGGTTTGACTCGTTTACAACCCTAGTAGCAAGCGAGACTGAGAATATGACTGGAGAAATAAAGAAAGAGAAAATATTATGTAAGTCATTGCATGTTAGGACAACAATTTTGGAGGGCTTCAGTGCGATCCACAATGGTGTGCACACATCCGAATCATCATCCAGACATACAATCAGCTACACATAATATTTTTCTCAAGAAGAGATGAAAAAACAAAATTTTAATTGAGTTTTGATATTGCTTGTAATATCAATTTGAATAGATGTTGGCAATATTTAGTGATTTCTTTTAATGATTATGTTTTGAAGTGTTGAAATTTATACCAAAACATGTGGGGATTATGCTTCATGCAAAATTTTGGTTGAGAAGATGCATTTAAAGAAGGAGAACTTAATGATATAGAGTCTGCATGGAGCTATGGATGTGTTGTGAAGCATAACTATCATATCTTAAGTTCAAGGCCTAGCATGAGCCCTGCCTAATATTTGTCCCTTAATTTCCTCTCACTATGAGGTATCCAATTTTGCTTTCGCCCAATGATAGTATGCTTTAATTTATGCACACTTAATTAGGAAATTCTTGGAGATAAAACTTTTGCGATGCTATTGGGGCCTCTACAAGTGATGAACTACTAGCTATTTTTAATAGTGAATTATTTTAAGACGAAAATTTTATACAAAAATGTAGAGTTCTATCATAATTTTTCAATCAACCAAGGGTTTTGATTTATAGAGATTCAGTTTGACAGTTTTGATCCAATAGAGTTATGTTGGTTCATTTGGGCTAAAGGGGTCTAATTGAGCTACATCAATGAGCCATTTATCTAGTTTGCTTTATCTTAAACCTTTAAAGAACAATTGAAAGGGTTGGCCTAGAGAAAATTTTACATTTCCATTTATGAATTCTACTAACTTAATTTGGGTCATATTTGGTCAAGTTAGGGTTTAAAGTAATCTAGCCATATCTAATAATCAATTATGGTCAATTCGCTTATAGTTCGATGATTTAAACACAATAATAATAATAAAATTGCTTATGATTGAATCATTTGGTTGAAATTCACCAAATGCCTCCAAGGGTTAAAAGGATATTTTAGTTGATTTAATCATAAGATAAACCCTGGATCACAAGTCAAGCTCGTTGGATTCAATATGTGATTGGATGAATTAGGAAAACAATAAAAGTGCTTATGCCACCAGTTGAGTTTACCAGGACCGTCTAAGGTCCCCTAAGCTAGCTAAGGTCAATCCTATCAAATAGAATATATTCTAAATTGAAGATCGAATAATCAAAAATCTCTTCTTATGAACCTTTGTTGAGTTCAATGGAATGGTTACATCCTAAATAGCTAAGGTTTTTGGTTTGATTAGTGTGTTTGGCTAGTTTCAACTTGTTATCCATGCAAGAGGGGACAAATGAGACATAGCATATTGTTATAAAATATGTCTCAATAAGTCATTATAGAAGCATGCTTCTCATTGCCTGATGGGCTTGTGTAAACACAATTATTTGGGCCTGCACTTGAACCAAATCATTATTCAGAGCCTAAGAATGAGCCGTCTATGAAATTGCAGCCCATATCTTAATAACACTTCTCCATCCACTTGTGCACAAAAGCTTTGGGGGTCGTTGATTTATTTACTCAAATAATGCTTAAAAGTTTGCAATTTCACCTCGAGATGTATGTATGTGTGCATATATCTTATGTATTTAGATATCTGAAACTTAGACTTTACTTTTTAATATATATATATATATATATATATATATATATATATATATATATATATACACACACACAGACACATATATTATAAATCTCAAGCCCCTATAGAATTCAGTAGAATGGTGTCATGCTTAAAGTTAAAGTTTCCAATCTAGTTTAGTGATTTCAGCTTTATGTTGCTATAAAGATTGCTCTTGAATGTAGGTACAATTGTTGTCATGATTATAAAGTGAAAGCAAAAAGCATGTAAAGTGCTGATCTAGGAGGCTAACCTACCTACAAATGTAATGTAATGGTTGAAAAAATAAATTAGAAGGTGTAGAACTTGAGCTTACTTTTAGGGGGTGAAACCAATATTTGATGTAGAAGTCAAATCGATGTCCATGCCTTTTTGTTATTGTATTAATGTAGAGAATTGAAGTGTATAGATTAGCTCATAATATATTATTTTTGTTCCTTTCTCTTTTTATTTTTGAAGGAGTCGTTTGTTTATTTATCTTCGTATACTCCTCTTTTATGAATACGTCTTTTTTTAAAGATCCTATGATGATCGAGAGAAGAGAGGAACCGTAAAAACATGATAGACGACAAATGTTGACGAATAAAAGAAAGAACATAGAGAATTTTCGTACAGCAAACATTGCAGGATATGTGAAACATATACGTTCGAACAAGATCAGTTGAAATAGCTTGTGTCAAATATCATCGAAAGAATGCCTACCAAAGCTACCCACAACCTGAGATTAATGTGTATTTGTCTGTTCTGTGGTCCAGAGTACTCTCAAGGGGATGCACCTCACTTGGTTAATTACATCTTAGGAGCTCCTAAGTTTACTTTTGATCTAGGGAGTTTTGCTTAAATTTAAAGTAACAACTAGCACGGGGCTATCAAGGGACGATTATTTTGCATGGGAATGCTTCGATGCTTTCAAAGCTCCGGTTAAGCTACGAGGCGAAAAGTGAATCTCTCACGGTCCTTCATGTGTAACGGATCATCGGCCTACGGAGCCTGCGAAATAACCGAAGCATCCTAACGGGAATCCCAATACGTCAAAACACATTCAGAACATATAAGTAGAGGACAAATTGTCAGAACCTAAATTAGCGGTAGCTCATTAAAAATCAGGCCGTCAAGATGATACCAACGAAGGCAAAATGGGAGCGACATGGATCAAAGTGGGGTAGTCATAGGAAGAGAGAAGTAATCCATAAAAGGTTGAGGTAGACAAATCGGGACACCACATACCCATCATGTGCATAGTTTAATACTCCTTAAAGTTCACCAATAACTATGATTCTTTCGAACACTTAAATTCATCTCATGTGTATAGTTGCAATACATGTTATATGCCTCATTTTAATTTTGAACGATTGTGGAAAATAATTTTTTTTTTAATTTGGTTCATAATATATAGGAATTTTATCATTACATTCATCTTCTTGCACCAATCCCTGCAAATTCTTTGAGTGAGGCATGATTATAGTTAAATATTATTGGTATGTTATAAATAAATATGCCCTTGCACATGTTATAACATGAAGTACAACATGACGTACCATGTCGTCCCCAATATTAAATTATATTACAATATGGTTGTACTCGTAAATAAATGTTGTTAAAAACTTGTTAAACTATAGATCAGGCATTCTTGAGCTCTCACACATGCTATAACACGTAGTACAACACGATTGTACTAATGAAAAAATAGATTTAAAAACATGTTTTATTATATACCAAATGTTCATAATGTCCTTACCAATATTATAATATTTAGTAAAATCTGGTGGTACTCATTAAAAAATAATATTAAAACTACGTTGAACTATAGAACAAACGATTTTAAGCCTTTACACATGTTATAACATGTAGTACAACATGGTTGTAATGCTGAAAAAAAATGATATTAAATCGTGTTATATTATAGACCAAATGTTCATAATGTATATAACTATATTATAATATGTAGTACAAAATGGTTGTGCTCGTTAGAAAATGATGTTACAATTATGTTAAACTATAGACTAATTGTTCATAATGTATTTACCCATATTATAATATGTAGTACAACATGGTTGTACTGGTCAAAAAATGATGTAAAACCATGTTATATTCGAGAAGAAACGTTCATAAAACATTTACTAAAGAACCATGATGTGAAACCCTGTAGTAAAATAAGGTCGTATTTATGTAAAATATTGTAAAAATCATGTTCCAATAAAGAAAAAAATGATTTATAACCATGTTTTGCTAAAAATAGCAGACGTAATAATCAAACGATTCTTTTAAAACATGCATTAATAGTTTATGAAGAAAAGCTAAAGTGAAGGTCACTTTCAAATTTTAAGCAGCACAACAATATTAAGGCATAAACCCGCAAGAATAAAAATGATGCTCTAAATTCAAAAAATACCTTTTCTTGCTTTTGCCACAAAAACACATCAATTAAAGTGGGTTAGGTCGAGCAAAATAATATTAAGACTTCAGATGTAACATTTCTTTCATTAAAAACAGAGGAAAATATATAACTTCACATATTATACCCCCTCGTCTCTATATAAGGAAATCATCTATGAGAAAAAGACTGATCGATGAGTCTGATTATTGTTCATTACGATGCACTTCCCTCTTTTTTTTTTCTCTCTCTCTCTCCCCCTTCCTACCTCTTCTATATTACGTTTTATTTCTTGGATGTGATTCATGTACAGATCAAGATTTAACAGATACATTAAAATTATTTTTGTAAATTAAACTCTTCACACTTTAACCGAATACTTCTATTATTGTTTTCTTACAAATTGTTGCTTACAACTAAAAATTAAAAAAAAACACTCACCCACTTCCATAACACCTATTATAGCTTACAATTTACTGATCAATAATCAAAAGTAGATCGTCAGGATATGCTTTCTTTCTCATCAATGTTGGAAACACTCGACACTCACATGCCATGAATTCACGTGTATGCTAAAAGTTTCAAATCAACCAACAAAAGTTAGAAAATTGTTTCTAAATTTTAAATATTTGTTTTTTTTTTTTCATGAAAACTATTGTCTACTCAAAATTAATTAGCGACGTCTATTTTAACGTTATGTTTTTTTCGACGAAGATCGAGAATAGCATAAAAAAAATCGTGTTCGACACTAATCAAATAATTCCTGTAGTGTAATCTTGACCTAAAATCGTACCCTAGCCTCTTGGTTGACATCCACGGTATAAAACCTCTCAGGACGATGATTCAAATCTCCTCCAGCACAGCTGATCTTAAATCGTGACTCGAATTGTTAGACACATTAAAGATCACTGGATACTCTTATGATATAGCCTTGGCTATTCCATTAGAATGCTTTTGATTTCAAAGGAACAAAACTTAAAAAAGGTCATAGGGGCATAGACTTACCGCAATGTTTTAAGTTACTTTCTGTAGATCTACAGTGAAAAGTAAATTAGATTTGTTTGCTCTTCCCAAAAGCCAACTAGGCCTCCACTCCTCAACAAGCCAATAACTGCACCAAAAGGCTTTTATGAAAGCGAAAGCTACATTAAATTAAAGAAATTACTTTTAAGCAGTGGCTTGTGATTTTGCAAATATAATTGAAAAGTGCAAAGATAAATTTTGACAATTTATATGGAGTTATTTTTGTCCAGAATTTATAGAAATGTCAAAACAGTCTCTTCCTATTTTAGACTTTAGTTATAATAGTCCTTCATGAGAATTATTTCAGTCTCAATTAAATAGTCCTGACAGGACTATTTTGATACATCTATAAATTCTATACGTAACTCTTTATAAAAATGATATCTCGATTTCAAAAAAACCGCATGCACTTTTTTTTTTTTAAATTGACACCAAGATGTTATAATTGTCGTTATTTTGACCTATAATTATTGAACTAAGGTAAATGACACTTTTGTAATGTGGTACCGCTTAACTATCACATTTCACCTACCGCCCACCTGTCGCCCACCTACCTCCCACCTACCACTCTCTTGCTTCTATAAATAGAGAGGGTGTGAGGCTTAGGAGGGCAAGGGAAGAGCAAGGGAGGAGATCTTAAACTACCACAAAGAATGAGAGAATAATTAGAGAGCTAGAGAGCAGGAGAGCATCTTGAGGTCTTGTATCAATGTGTCGCTTGAGAGGGAGGTCATAGAAGGAAGATGAGGGCTCATCTCTATGTATAAGCTATGTATTCTCCATTTCTTTTGTCTTAGTGAACTATTTGATTGATTCCCTCCCTAGACGTAGATCCAGTTGGATCGAACCACGTAAATGATTTGTGTTTGCTTGTGTTCTTTGCATTTCATTTTCTATGCCAGGAAGTGCATATCTCCCAACAATTAGAAATAACAAACTTTGAGTATTAGATATGTAAATACATAAGCAATATGTGGTATATATGTAATTACCCTTATAAGTAAACGCTTGGTTTTAAGGAGTTCGAACTTGAACCAATTTGTGAAATAGAGCATTAACAGGTGCGAATTTGTAAATGAGCAGGTGCCATTTATATACACTCCACGTTATTCTTTTGTATTTACATATCTAACACATAAAATATTCATATTTACAGGCATATCCCCCAAATCCTTAATATTGCATCAACAATACCACCAT
>NEWO01000018.1:2735935-2770799 GCA_003013225.1 Phalaenopsis aphrodite
TTCGTTTCTTAACGAATGAGCCGAACACGAACTCTTCGCGAACGGCTAGACAATTTGACATTTCTAATATTAATATATATAAATAATATATTATATTAATTATATAACTTATATTATATAAATATATAATATCTATATTATTATATTACTAATATAATATATTAATATATTATTATTATTATTAATTTATTATATATTATAACTTATTAAATTTATTTTTTTAAAATATCATAAATTTTATATATATATATATATATATAATTATTTTAAATTATTTATATTTCGAACAATAATGATTCGAACAAGAACGAATGCATCACTGTTCGTGTTTGGTTCATTTAACTAACCGAACGAAAAAACTTTGTTCACGTTCGTCTCGTTTACTTATCGTACGAATCAGACACAAACTCATAGACGAACCGAACATGAACTGTTCGCGAACAAAGAGCTTTTTTGACAACCTTACTTGCGATTTTGCAAATATAACTAAAAAGTGCAAAAATAATTTTTGACAATTTATATGGAGTTATTTTTGTCCAGAAATTATGGAAGTGTCAAAACAGTCACCTCCTATTTTAGATTTGAGCTATAATAGTCCTTCATGAGAATTATTTCAGCTTCAATTAAATAGTCATGAACAGGACTATTTTGACACATTCGATACGTAACTCTTAATAAAAATGTATCACATGCACTATTTTCTAAAATTGACACCAAGATGCTATAATTGTAAATAGCAAAGTTTGGGTAGATATGTAAATACATAAGAAATATGTGGTATATATGTAATTTCCCTTATAAATAAACCCTTGGTTTTAAGGAGTTCGAACTTGAACCAATTTGTGAAATAGAGCATTAATAGGTGCGAATTTGTAAATGAGCAGGTGCCATTTATATACATTCCACATTATTCTTTTGTATTTACATATATAACCCATAAAATGTTCATATTTACAGACATATCCCCCAAATCCTTAATATTGCATCAACAATACCACCATAAGCTAGTAATTAACAATAATTATACTATTATATTATAAAAAAACTGATAAACAGAGCTTCTTCTTCTTCTTCCCCATGGCTTCAATCAAGCAGAAACAACGACTCATAACCTAGAACAAAATAAACCTGGTAAGGTGTTAAGCACCCACTGCACCAGACAAATCGATCTCATTTTCATTTCCTAACACTTGGGAAGATCAAGCGGCGGAGGCGCGGTGGACTGCAACTCCCCCGCTCCATTCTCCACCACAAACGCCATGGCTAACCCCCATGAAAGATGAGAGTCAATATGACAATGAACAAACCAGACCCCAGGGTTATCAGCCACGAACCTTATCACCCCCCACCCCTTCACCGGCACCCCCACCGTATTCCGGCGAGGCGGGTCTACAAGATTGAACTTCGCCGCATCCCTCTTCGCGTCGAAGTTTCCTCTCCCCGTCGCCAGCACGAAGAACTCGTAGCCATGGATATGCATGGGGTGTTCCTCCGACATGTATATATTAGTCCCCTGCATCACCAGCTGCACAACAGAACCGTATTTCAGCGGGTAGAGCTTCGTCGCCCTCACCGGTTGGTAGAGACTGGTGCTTATGTTATCGCCGGTGTAGTCAAATTTCACCGGCGGGGAAGCCGGGAAGTCAGTCGTGAACACGCCGGGAACCCCTGATTGTGCGGCTTGGAGCAAAGAGACACCTTTAGGCAGAACAAATGAGTAATTGTTCATGCTGGTGGTGAACAGAGTACCGTTAGGACCGCTGCAAGTTTTCCCCGGCTGGCAGCTGATCAGACCCAGCCCGACGGTGAAGAAGAGGTGCTCGTCCACTGGTGCCGGGATTTTAACGGCGTAGAGGCCCTTAATGCCGGCCGAGAAAGCGGCGACAGCGGCGGTGTCGTTGTAGGGCGGTAAAACAGGGAGCTTGGGCGGCGAGTGATCGGGGGTTTGGTTTTCGTAGATGAGGATGGCAGTGGTGGTTGTGTTGTCGAAAGGGGTGTTGAGGGAGGCGCTTTGGTATGCTCGGGCGGCGATGTAGTAGCGGCCGGCGGGCCGGTTGGCATGGATGAGCACGTCGGTGGTCTGGCCCGGCGCGATTAGAACGACGGAGGTTGTGAAGGGTTTGGTATAGGAGGAGTCGGCTGCTACGACGGTCATATTGTGGTCGGCTACGGAGACGAAGAGCTCCATGAGCATGGCGGCGTTGATAAGGCGGAGGAGAATGGTCTCGCCGGCGGAAACCGGGATTACGGTGGTTTCTGCAGTGATGATTTCATGTTTGTGTGTTGTAAATTGTAAAAAGGTGGTAAATTGTGAAGGAATGTATTACCTTTTGTGGAGCATTTGTAGAGGTCTCCAGGTTGGCCGTTGATGGTGAGGGCGTCGGAGGGCTGAGGGGCGGCGCCGGTCTTCAGGGCTCGCCGGATTATGTCCAGGGGGTTTGCATTCCACCACTCGCCTGTTAAGGTTAATTAATTCAATAATTATTATTGTTGCTTGT
The DNA here is from genome assembly GCA_003013225.1 of Phalaenopsis aphrodite. Lineage (NCBI taxonomy): Eukaryota > Viridiplantae > Streptophyta > Magnoliopsida > Asparagales > Orchidaceae > Phalaenopsis > Phalaenopsis aphrodite. The sequence continues at coordinate 2,738,434 of NEWO01000018.1, forward strand.
TAAAGATTTAAGGGTTATGAATGTAAATATTAAATTTTTATTTGTGTTGTCTATGTAATGTAATATCATAGAAGGTCACGAGCAAATTTCGAGTTGATTTCAAGTTATGCTTAGTTTCAACTGAGACGGATCGAGCTGAGTCCGAGCTAAAACGGATCCGAACAACTCAATTTGAGTAAGCTCATTTCAATTTTGAACCGAATCGAGCTCAATTCCATTTTGAAACGGCTCAACTCGGTCGTTAACAACCCTATTCACTTGACCATAACTGGGAAAGAAATTACAGTACCAAGAATGAGTGGGAATTCACACTTGGGAGGGGCGAAAGGATAAGAGGAATGCAACTTTGGAAGAATTATTAGGGCTCCATGGACTGTAGCCCTAAGCCAAGAGTTGTGAGCGTGCCACCATAAGGTCCCCTCCTGATCCTCTACACTGAACCTGTAAGTATAACTCCCTCCGGCCTGAATTGGGCACTGCGTCACATAAGCCGGCCCATCTGCCCACCCATTTCTCAGCTGCCTGATTCCATGCCTGCCCACAAATGCACATATATCAACACCAAATTTACATATAAATATTTAAATGCATGCCACTCATTTCATATATATTTACATATCGAACACCTACAACTTTTAAATTTTACATAAGAAGTTTAAAAGTTATAATGGTGGTACTTTGATGGTTAACTGTTTGTAACGGCTGCAGTTATTTGAAGAATCAACTGTGAAACTGTTGCTAAAAAAACTATGATGGTTCATATAATCAGATCATAGCTTTCTAGTAGTCATCATATTTAGTTACAACTTAAAGTTGCGACTTCTAAAAAAAAGGCAAAATACAATTGTGCCAAACATAAAAAACTGTGATAATTAGCCACACCGTCACCACAAGCTCACACAAAATATAAGAAGTAAACTTTAGATGTCTGATATGTAAATACATAATTGGGTGGTATGCATGCAAGTAAATGCCCAATATACATATATTTGTAGTTCAGCATACCAATGAAGAGTAATATTATACTTTGCTTGGTTAACAACTCTGATAACTAGACTGTCTCCATTTCTGATCAGAAGGGTTGGTCCGGGGAACTGCCCATTTACTGTGATAGTTGAGCGTGTGTGGCACAGCCTCTTCACTGGCGCGGCTTGTATCTATTATTAAAGAGATTTACTCTGTGGATCAGTTGAGAGCTACGTACATATATGCAAGATATTTGATATAGAAGGCATACCACAAAGTCATGTTGGTGAACTTCTGCATTGGGTGCAATGAAGAGAAGAGAGAACCAGAGAAATAACCAGAAGGAAGAAGATGAAGAAGGGTTGTTAATCTCCATAGTTATGGACTTGTGGGCTGTAGTGATGGAGAGCATGGGGGTGATATATGGGGTTTTCTTTGTGTAAAAGTATGAGGTGGGGTCATGTCATTGGTTCTGTAGAGATTGAAAGATTAGGTTTTGGAGATATTATGCTATATTTCAAAAGTTTTGAACTACAAAAAAGTTATGCTGGTTGAGAATAGCATTTGATGGCTAACGAACAATAACTATTGAAGAGGCAAGCAACAAGCTATTGTTGTTAAAAGGGTCAGAATCAGATTATATATATATCTAGGGTGGATAATTGCCCCCTCTTTAATTCATAATTTCTCTATATTACCCCCCCCCCCAATTAACCACCATTTATCATGATATATTTCAAAAGCTTTGACACACAACAAGCCTCGGTGATCGACAATATCATTTTATTGCTTATGAAAGACCACGATTGTGGAAGCAACAAGTGCCTAACAATTTCTTTTATATAAATAGTAAAATTTAATTTTTTTTTCTTAATTTTACTTATTATGTTATTCTAAATTTAGTACATGTATAAATCAACCTACAACCCTTCTTTTGGTGCTCAAGATCATAGATACCCTTTTTTTTATGCAGGGAATCATGGAGAAAAGCAAAAAAATTGCAACTTTCGGCCTATGATGTACTATTATGCCTTTTGGGTAGGCAATGGATAAAATAAGATCCAACATTAAAAACATTAAATCATATCATATTCATTCTAATTAAAAATATATTTTGCATTATCATTTGGCAAGCAATCGCAGAAAGAAGTCATGACTAAAAAGATTGAAATGTGCTGCAATCCCCTGCTGTAATTCAGCAGAAACAATTTCTCATAATTAATCCACTCTCACTTGCAGAACAAGCAATCAAAATCAGCTACGTAAAATCCCCAAACCAGGCACACACACAATGATGAAGCCAATCAAATAACTTAAACTCAAACAGAGCAGCAAAAGTTTCCATCCGGATCCATCACAAACTCAATCAAAAGCTCTTGAAACTCCTAGCATTTGGGAAGATCAAGTGGCGGCGGAATGGTTGACTGAAGTTTCCCCACTCCATTCTCCACCAAGAAAGCCATGGCTAATCCCCACGTCAAATGCGACTCTATGTGACAGTGAACGAACCAGACCCCAGGGTTATCAGCCACAAACCTAATCACCGCCCACCCCAGCACCGGCACCTCCACCGTGTTCCGCCGCGGCGGATCAACAAGATTGAATTTTGCAGTATCCCTCTTGGCGTCGAAGTTTCCCATCCCCGAAGCCAGAACATAAAACTCGTATCCATGGATGTGCATCGGGTGTTCCTCCGCTGCCGAAATATTGGTCCCCTGCATCACTATCTGAACAACAGAGCCGTATTTCAGCGGGTAGAGCTTCGTCGCCCTAACCGGTTGGTAAAGGCTCGGACTTACATTGCCGGTGTAGTCAAATTTCACGGGCGGGGTTGCCGGAAAATCAGTCGTGAACACGCCGGGAACCTTTGACTGCGCTGCTTGCAGCAAAGAGAGACCTTTCGGGAGCACAAATGAGTAATTGTTCATGCTAGCGGTCAGCCGAGTGTTGTTTGGACCGCCGCATGTTCTTCCCGGCGGGCAGTTGAAGAGGCCCAACCCGACGGTGAAGAAGAGGCGCTCGTCTACAGGAGCGGGGACTTTGACCGGTCGCCGGCTCTTAATGCTCGCCAAGAAAGCAATGGCGGTTGCGGTGTCGTTGAAGGCGGGTAAGACGGCTGGTTTTGGGGGGGAGGAAATGGGGCTGTTGGAGTAGCTTAGGATGGCGGTGGTTGTTGTGTTGTCGAAAGCGGTGCCTGGTGGTGCGCTGTCGTATGCGTGAGCGGCGAGGTAGTAGCGGCCGGCGGGCTGGTTGGTTTGGATGAGGATGTCGGTGGTCTGGCCGGGGCCGAGAAGGATGACGGAGGTTGTGAAGGGCTTTGTGTAGGAGGCGTCGGCGGCCACCACAGTCATTTTGTGATCTGCGATGGAGAAAAACAGCTCGGTGATCATGGCGGCGTTGATGAGGCGGAGGAGTATCGTCTCGCCGGAGCTTACGGGGAAGACGGTGGTTCCTGCATTGGTGTAGATTTCAATAAGCCATCAAGTTAAAAAGTTTATCAGATTTGTGTCCATAGAATAAGTGTAAATAAGTGTGAATTTGATGTGCATTGGTAATATTGAGATGATATTCTAAGTAAATGCTTCCTCAGTACCATCAAAGTCAGGATAAAATGTTATGCATGTAGCCCGGTCATAGAGTACAATATGATTGTACTTTTGATTTTTATTTCATACAATCATGTTGCACTAAATAAAAAAAATCAAAAAAATATTTCAATATGAAAGCCATAAAATACAATATGCCCAAAAGTAAGACTACATTGTAGTGCATGACCAGGAAGAGTTTCATATTTCTCCGTTTTTTAGATAATGAAGATTTGATTGTGTTATGAGAATAGTGTAATGATATTCATGAACCCATGATCAAACCACACATGAATATGTTGTACATAATATTCACTTGTAGACTTGATTGTGTTATGATAACAGTGTAGTAGTATTCATTACAATATTACCAATTCATTTATATGATATGATATCACATATAATATTCGCTCGTGAGCGTGGGCTATGACGCGAGAGATAAAATCACCTTTGGTGGAGCAATTGTAGAGATCTCCTGGCTGACCGTTAATGGTGAAGGCATCAGAGTTGTTTGGAGTCGCTCCAGTCTTTAGGGCCTGTCGGATTACGTCAAGGGGGTTCTTATTCCACCACTCACCTGTCATTGTTGTAGCTACTGTTATAACATCTAAATTTTATATTTTAAATTTATACCCCTAAAATCTTTCTTATCACATAAAACTACCACAACTTCAACTTTCTTTTCATGCACATGTAAAATGGCATGTAAGTGAAAAAATTGATGTTTAAACATTAAATATGTAAATATGTAAGAATTGAGTAGTATGTATGTAAGACTTTCATGAATAGATTAGCATACCAAGAAGCACAGGGAACTCTCTGTGAGGTTTGAGAAAAGGATAAGCAGAATGCTTAGGAAAAATTATTAAAGCTCCATAAACAGTAGCCCTAAGCCAAGAACTGTGTGCATGCCACCACAACGTCCCCTCTTGATTCTCTATCTTGAATCGATACGTATAAGCTCCCCCTGGCTGAATCGGGCACTGTGTCACATAAGCCGGCCCGTCCGCCCACCCATTTCTCATCTGTCTGATTCCATGCCTGCCCACAAAATCATGTATAATCATCAAACATACAATCATATATAATCCCCCACTATTTACATAGACTTTATATAGAGCTGTAACATACCAATGAATAGTAATGTTATACTTGGCTTGGTTAACAACTTTGACAACAAGGCTGTCGCCATTTCTGACCTTGAGGGTGGGACCGGGGAACTGGCCATTAACTGTAATAATCGTGCGTGTGTGGCACAGCCTCTTCACCGGCTTCGCTTTTACAACGAAGTCATGGTAGTGAACTTCTGCATTGGCGATGCGAATCTGCATGGAGAACCAGAGAAGGAAGAAGAAGAAGAAGAAGAAGAAGGACAGAGAAGAAGAGGTGGAGGTTTTGGTGCCAATCTCCATGGTTTGGGGACCGGAAGGTTTGGTTGAGGTGGAGAAGGTAGTCATGGGAGGGATGATGAGGTTTTCTTATATAAATGTGGGAGGAGGGAATGAGTAATGGGTTCGTTAGAGGTTGGAAGATTAGGTTTTTGTGAGGTGTGATGAACAGTTAGGTTTAATAAAATAACGGTCAAATTTTAAGAAGGCTGGGCTGATATTAGCTTTAAAGTCGTTGCAACTACTAATATATAATCACAGTGCAATAACGAAACGTAGATTATAAAATGAACAATACATGCATGCTGATTACCTGCTCCTTAGATTTGTATAGATTGTTATTTATATAGTTCAGAACTTTATTTTCAAGATGTAATATATATATTTTTTATTTTCTATGATAAGAAATATTTTGGGGGATTTATATACATGCCACCCAATTTCTACCTATTTTATGTATGTGACATGTTAAGTTTGCTTTCTTACATTTATATCATCTAAATCATTCGTATATCACATCAAAATTAGTCCTCGAATCGCACCCAAGAAATAAAATTGCACAAGGAACAAGAAAGAACATTTGAGAGAATGAAAGAAAAAGAAAGAGCCCCCTTCCCTTGCCGTCATTCTTATAATAGCCCCTATTTATATTGGGTTGATAATTCGAGAAAGGATGTGTCATATCACTCCAATGCTAAAGTTTTGGGTTGTTATAAGATTTCGAGTTTAAGTGCGCTCCACTAGTGGTGTAAGATTGGAGGGACATGGCCTTTGAAGAATATTGAGAGTTCTATCATAAGCTTCCACCTAGAACGTTTTTTTGGGAGCTCGAGCCTTCAACCACTTGCTTTGGATTGCTCGATCATGGGACCCTTGACCTTGATCACTCGACGTCGAACGCTAGTTGGTTCTCTAGGACTTTCTGATATGTCGGTTGGCGTTGCATTTGTAGCTTAAGTCACATCTCCTCACTTGGCCTTGATCGTTTGGCCTTGGATCCACTCAACTTCATATTAATTTCTGGAGGACGTGGGATTCTAATTAGTCGATCCATGCTGCTTTTCTAGCTCCCTTAATGATCTTCCTCAACAAAAGTCTGTTGTTGATATCAAGCTCTTGGGATCATCTCTTAGTTTGCTTACATTCAATTGATCAGGGACGTTGGCTCTATGATTATCAACCAAGTTACTTTATGTCTTGACACATCATCAATAAATTCATTATCCGACATGAATCTCAAAGCATGACATAAGTTTCAAAGTAAGCTTTTAAGTAAGAAATATTCAATTTTTGATTAAAAGTCATCCAAAACACCAATGTCAACAAACATACAATAAAACTGATCAGCTCGACGAGACAGACCAAATGATATCAAAATTGGTCTAATTTAAGTCAAATCAAGCTTCAATCAAGACATTAAACTGATTTTGGAAACTTTATGAGCATATCTAAAAGGTTAAACAAACGTCGAATTTACAAGCTTATAGTTGAATTGAGCATCTCAATAAAATGAATCTAACGAATCCAAGATCACTCAATCTAAGCACTTAGACGATAATATGTCACTCTACCGCTGCAAATTTTCTAACACGCATCATGTCTACATAGAGATACATCTTTTCATGAGCTTATCTGTTATAATTTACTTTTACAATTACAAATCATCTACACTCTTAACGAATTTGCCATAAATAGAAGGTTAAAATGCTAATAAAATAAAGTTCTACCGTTTCAGTCCTAATTATGCAATCAGCTTAACAAACTTGAATTTCTTAATAAACTTGTGATTAATATCACATATGTCTGCAAAAGGAGGTTTGGTTGGGGTGGTTAAGAGTTGTTATTCGGTAGCCATTTGACCACTTCGCTGCATGGCTAATGGGGACCGGACGTTTCATTTTTATATCTATTTTCTAAGTACATTACTTAGTTTATACAGTTACTATGATTAATGCCAATTGGCACATTGTGTCGGATGTCATGAATCCAGCCTCAAGTTTCCTACTAATTACTTCTCCTTTTCTTTTGAATACTATTTTTAACTTGTTCATATAATGTTAATAACAATAACATATTATAGTTCTAATATATATATATATAGTGAAGTGTATCCCGGTCTGTTGGTTGGCATCCACGGTATAAGACCTCTCAGGTCGGAAGTTTGAATCTCCTCTGACATAGTTGGTCATTAGGAGGTGATACTCGAATTGTTAAGACACGTTAGGGGTGGCTGAAGGCTCATATAATAGGCTCTGATCATTCCAGGAATGGTCAGAGGCTATTATACGAGCATTTTGCATCTCTCATATGCCTAACAATTCTAGTACCATCCTCTATACAGCGACCGCATCAGAGGGGAATTCGAACCCCCGACCTCCGGGGACTTACAACTGACTCGCAGATGTCAACTAATAAATTGAGATAAATAAACACACATACAAAAATCAACAAAAAGCTTCATGAGTTCACAATCAAATGAGGTCTTCAAAGAACCATGACAAGCTGATAACCAAGTTGATAATTAACTAATGACAAAAAAACGTCAAAAAGAGTAATATTTTTTTTGGCTTATAATTAATATTTATTTAAAATATCAAAAGCATTGACGAGGTGAACGAAAATGAAGGGGATGAAATAAAATTAAAGGGGCATTTACATAAATACCACCCAATTTTTATATATTTATATATGGAATTCTTCAACTTTAATTTTTACATTTCTATGGGGTTTTGCCGAATAAAGCACCAAAATTTAGTTCGGATGGCTAGATGATCAAGGTGTTCTAACTAGAAAGGGATTGAATAGATAGGATGCTATCGACAGGATGGTTAAAATTGGCTTAGTCAATCAAAATGTTAATCCAATCAACACGGTAATATAAGTAGGCTAAGGGTGTGTTTGAGGCGGCAGTGCGGTGTCACACAATAGTTTTTTCTGTTTAACAAAAATTGCATTTTGTCTGTTTATTCAAAAAATTATAGCTGAAAGCTGTCTTTTGCCACCAGACCTGGTTTAATGCAGCTGCTGTTAGAAAGTTGCAGTTTGATAGTTTTTTTTTAAAAAAAGAAAAAAAATTTGTAAAAGCCACCACAACTTTTTGATCAACAGCTTCTTCTACAGCAGTTTCACAATCGGTTCTTCAAGCAACTGCAGCTGTGTCAAACAGGCTCTTAGTTAGCACTAAACTTAAATATACTCCTTGGGGATGTCAACCAAATTCATTTATGGGTTTTTTTTTTTAAATTGTGCCCAATATAAACGAGTAACCGAAAAAATATACTAAGAGAGGAATATGATCTTTCTTCTTTATTTTATCTTTTTAGAAGACTTGATTCATATGCAATAGGGAATGTTTACCAGATCATATGATCATCTTATCTTCTCCCACATTTATCGCAAATATTTAATATTAGCCTTGTTAAGGAATCACATAATTTTTAACAAATAGAAGCAATCACTATATGCAACATGTTCATTGAAAAAGATTTGACAAAATGTAATCTATGTTGATTGAAATATCTTACAAATACATCAAGATCTAACATATCGGCCTTCAAACATCAAGTTTAACACAAAATATGCCTATGCATGTATATTTTTAACTATATTCCATAGATAGGGGCATTAGATGACATTCATCTATGTTATTCAACAAATAGACTCATCCTTCATAGACCTTTTTCAATCATAAAAGGTTCTTAGCAAGTTGGCACAAATTGTCTGTGCCCATGGCTATGAGTGACGACGGTGCAAATTAAATTTAGCACCATGTCTCCAGCCATGAAAGCCTCAAGGCTTGCCAATTTATCATTTGCTTTAGCCAAACAAGCATGATACTAGAATGTTGGGCTTGTAACCTAAGATCATCTAGGTCATCCAACTTCTTTAACCTAAGGCAAATATTTTGATCACTGCTAATATTATTCACAACAACACACCATGACTACAATTATACTTCCAATGGAAGGACTCCTTCGAACCTTATATCTTATGAAAATGTAACAAATTTCTAGTCTTTACTTCTATTAAAGGAATGACTTCTGCCCATTTAGAAAAAAATAGTCAATTGCCGCAAGAATAAATTTATGTTATTAAATGACGGAGCATAAATAGGACATATAATGTGGCACAACAACCTGATTCTCTGATTATGGGTTGTTTCCACAAGATGTTCTTATATTTCTAATTAGTTTTGACCCAATCTCATTTTGGTCGAATGTTTTTTGGGCTATTAAGTGAGGATCATCTTACAAAAGTTCTCCACGTTCTTTTAAATTGTTTTTTTTTTTTTTTTGTTTTCCTCATCATTTCTTTCTTACAAGTTCCTCTCTTCTGTGGATCATTTTCATGATTAAAAAGAGAAATTTATTTGGAAAGAGAATTAGACGATAAAACAAACTGGTGATACAAAAAAAAGAACGAAAACAAACACTTTTATTAGAAAACAAGTACAGACTCATATCCAGCTTAAATTTGAACAAGATAATTAGATTTTAATAGGAAAATACATATGGATTTTTCAACTATCCAAGAGCTAATCAAATGGTTTTCATTAAACTTGAATACTTAACGATGGAATGCACATGTGGACTCACGTTCAGCCTAGAGGTAAGGAAGGTGATTAGATCGGGCTAGAAAACACCTCCCGATCTTACATCTATTCAAGAGCTAATTAAAAGTGTGAGCTTTTCAGGGAGTATGGATAGGAATGCCTCATCCTAAACGGGGGGAAGGGCGACACCGACGAGCTCACAATTTCTCCTGTGGATGGAGAGCATCATCCTTCATCGGTTAAGGCGAAACTTTGGTGAGCTCTGGCGATCTCTTCGGCTAGGAGTGCTCGTTCATTTATTTGGGGAAGGGCTTGTGTGAGCTTCTCTCCTACCAGAATAAACGTGTTTGCAACCTCTGTGGTGATGAGATCCTTCAAACCTTCGTGTTTTCTTAATTAGCAGGCCCTAAGATTAATTTTCTTACTAGGTGTTGTGGGTTCGGTTACCTACAAGAGGCGAGTTGGCCAGCCGACACTAGTCGACACGACCACATGCCTTTGGATGGATCGTTCATTTTATAGAGGAAGCCCTAGGTTATGAAGCTTTCGTTGGACACATTCCTAGTGAATCCGAGAGTTTGCCTTGTGAGTCTTAGATCTACACCTAAACAGTTCAAAATCCCAATTTTCCCACTATTTTGGCTCTTCCAATCTTCCTTGGAGGGGTTGGGATAGTTTGATCTTTAAGAAAGAGAAAAGCTTTGTAGCTAGCCCCAAAAATGAGCCCGATGGCCGCTTCGCCCGGGGAATATGAGTCGATCGACCACACCAATTCAATCTCCCTTTTTTGATTCGATCGATCGTCTCAACATAATAGACTCATTTTTCAGGCTTGATCTACCACCCGACCCAATCACCCTATCTTTTGGGTTTGATTAACCGCATCAATTTGATCACCCGCTTTAGGTCCAATTGATCATCCTAAGCATATAAACACATTTTCTGGGATCGATCGGCCGCTCGAGCCCGATCACCCGATCTGATGGGTTGATTGATCACACCAGTTCGATCACCCGCTTTGGGTCGGATCAACCGTCCTAATTCGCACGACCCATTTCCCGAGCTCGATCGACCAAATCGGCATTGTCGCTTGATCTTTTGGGTTCAATTAACCGCACTGATTCAATCACCCACTCTAGGTTTGATCAATTATCCCAGATCGAACAAACCTCCCTTTTGGCTTGACCAGACGTCACGACATATCGACCGATCAATTGCATATTTGTACACTCTTTGCAACATATTGCATGTGTATGAAAAATCATATTTTGATTTGATGTCTACGTTGTGTCATTGCATGTAAAACACGATTGGGTGTCTCTTTGAACATTCAATATTTGGAGTGTCTCTTTTAGCACCCCCACTTGTGGTGTCTCTTTGAGGCTCACACTTGTGTATTCCCCGCATACGACTTTGTAAGCATGGGGATTGACGCTTGCACACTTTGGGAGGAGTTGGCTCATTCATAGGCCATCTATCTCACTTCCTACGACACCGCCCAGAGAATCATAGATATTTCAGATTATGTCAATCGTAAGTCACGTTTCTTAGCCACTGAACTCACGCGAGACACAATGTATGTCCACTTAGGTGTGTGATCCTCACTTGTAAGGATCACATTGTTTAGCCTATTTAGTATTTAGCATTTCAGTATGCTTGCCATTTGCATGTCATGTGCTTGACATTTCTACATGTCATATGCTTGACAGTTTTTTTTTTATGTTTGTTGCATATCTTGCATATTTACATATGCGCTCAGTGAGTACCTCTCAAGTAGAGTGTAAATCATTTTCATAGCTAATCTTTTACTCGATACATACTCATTTCATAGGTGTAAATCATTTTCATAGCTCAACCACCCACCTAAAGTTTACTGGCACAAAACTCGCAAGAACGAACCTACCGACATTCCTCAACCTAGTCGAGCAAATGATGAAAACGGCCCAGATCTAAAGAGGTCGCCTGGGCCTCCCGGCCCACCCTCTGGCCACAACCTCCCACGAAGTGACCAAATAGCTCAACCCAAAATCTGGCCAGGTTGGCTGGGTGCCATTCCAGGCTCACGACCGGACTCCATTTTTCTAGAGCCGGCGTCTACAATTATTAAATAAAAAAAATTAAATTTTAAATATTATATATGTAAATACACAAAAATTGTGTGGTATATATTTGTAAATCTCTCAAAAAGAAATTTATATTTTTATATTTCAATTTCGCCCTCAACATAAAATAGTAAGGTTGGTTACGCCAGCAAAAGTTTGGGACGTTGTCATAGTTTTTATCAGCAGCTAATTTTTTAACCAACGCATAGCTTTCGACACAGTTAGAGAGGATTTTTATACAGCCATGATCCTGCCCAGTGTTAGTTAGGACAGCCTTTACTTAATAATCATTAGATTAAAAAATTAATTAATTACGTTTACAAAGAATTTACTAAAAAAATAAAAAATAAAATTTAATTTTTAAATTTATCAAATATTCAGCCCATTAATGCAGGGTTAATAGTATGGAGGACACAGCTAAGGGTGTAAGTGAGCCAAACGGACTCGTGAGCTGACTCGACTCAGTTTCATATGTGGCTCACGAGCTCATGAGCTTGATAAGCTAACAAGTTAAGCTCAAGCTAACATAAAAAACTTGAGCATTTACAAATATATATATATACCATCCAATCCTCAAGAATTTACATAAATAGCCCCCAAACTCTATATGAAAAAAATAAAACGATGGTACACTTAGAGTCCGTTTGGGACAGCTTATAAGTAAGGGCGGCGTTGTACTGTTTGGTTCGAGCGTTTCATCAACTTATCCGAAACTACGTTTGAGTTTTTACACTAAACGCAGATCGCGGGTCGACCCCTGCGGCCGGCCCGCTGGCCGCGTTTCAGGATAAACAGCTTATCCTGAAACGCACAAGCTGCCACAAACGGACCCTTAATGTGATGCAAATGCATGAGAATTGAGTGGTATGTATGTAAATCATCATATTTGTTTTTTTTTTAATTTATTTATTTTTGAATTTTAGTAATATTTTTAAGTTTTACTTTCTCTCAGGACATATTTGTAAAAACCTATTTTATGTATTTAATAAGTTTGTCCATCTTGAAAATAGAGTTTTGTGTGTGTGTAATTTGCAAAAAGCACCTTATTTTATATGCTAATAAATCCAAGGTTGAAAAAGGCCACGTGACAAAAGAATCTTTTTGCATGCATGCAGGAATAAAAGGTAACGTCGTTGATTCCTTTGACTTTAATGAAGAAGTTTAGGTTAACAAGAAACTTTAGAATTTCAAAGAGAGGAACATTGTTGCTTTTGTTCATAAGTGCTCATGAGTTATTGTAAGTTGGATTTTTGGTTGTAGCTCTTCTTTATCAATGTGCAAGTGATAGCCGACTACTATTTAGGGTTTCGGCGAGGTTTAGTTGCTCGGTGCTTGCGGCATTGGTCAATAATGTTGTCTCTCTTGTTCGATGCAATGAATGATGTTTGGTCAATTTCCTTTCACGAGTTGTCAAATTTTAAACATTAAGTGCATTCTTCAGATATATGAATGATTCTGTGGATCACACCGTGTCATTATGCAAGCAGCATGATATTATCTTCGTCTTCTTTCAAATATCTGGTGATCCAGACATAAATTTTTTTTTTTTTTTGGTTTCTTTAGTAAGGGGCCTCAAATAAAAATCTTGAGTGATTATCTTTATTGGATGTGAATTAAAAATAGATTATCACCTCGTTTTGGATATATTTACCTAATATGCAAATTGAACACGAATATTTTAGAGATTGGTTGGGATCACTTTTGTTTTTTTTAATTTCTAATTTTGTTATAAGTATATTTTTATTTGAAATAAAATATATTTGATATGCTAAAGTATATTTTTATTTTTATGTTTATTGAATATTGAATATTAAGTTATGTTTGACTAGAAGATAGCAATCGGTGACGGCTATATGAGCCACTACGATGTATAGTGGTGATAGGGGTGTAAACGAGCCGAACAAGAGCGAGCCATGCTCAGCATGTGTTCGGATCGTTTATATTTCGAGCTCAAAAATTTTGTTCGTGTTCGGCTCGTTTGCTTAAGGAGCCGAACACAAGCTGTTCACGAACAAAGAGCCCTTTTAACAATCCTAATAATGTAGCCATAAGACAATAAGGCTTTGAGCAATATTTAAAAATTATTATTTATATTAAAACATCATTTGAATCTAATTTAATAATTTTTATTCTATTTTCTTAATCAATATTTTAATTGATTATAAGTCTTTGTAGCCTTGTAGTCAATTAGATTTTTTTTAAATACTACTTTATATATACTTGATGCGTAGTATTTCGAGTCAAAACGAGCCGAACACGAACGAACACTTCTTAATTCTTGTTCGACTCGTTAACTTATCGAACGAAATTAACGAGCTGAACACAAACTGTTTGCGAACAACGATCCGTTTTGACAGCCCTAAGTGGTGATAATCAAAGAAAATAAAAAATAAAACTCTATTTTATATCTTTTAATGAAAATTTCAGTATATAACTAAAATCATTGATTTTTTTATATTCATACACTATAATTACTTGATATGTGAATTAATCCTCATATCACATATTGATAACCTATTTTCAAAAGCTTAAATCACTAAATTGTTTGCTTAGGAGCATGCATGCATGGATGCTTTCTTTCATTGTTACTCACAAGATCCGTCTGAATGGGCTCACACACACACATACATAGTACATTCAAGGTTATTAAGACATGGACATGCAAAGTATAAACATACATACATAAATGTAAATAAATGTATAAATATAAACACATATAAATAATTTTTTTAAATAGATAGGTGGTTTCAGAGCCCATCATGTTGACAGTCACCACATTGATTGCCACATTGATGCTCATCAGGTCTATTGCTCCACCTACAGTTATGTAGACAAACTACATCCTACACTCCCATCACAGTGCCATCTCCATCTTCCTCTGAGGCAGATCTTCCACTCCTGTCAAGCCTGTTGTGATGGAGGACTCGACATAGTTCTGCATCGAACCAACTGAAGATTTGTAAGTAATTTAAATTATAATAATTGAAATTATTTAAATATTAAATATATACGGCTGATATTACCTTTTATGCAGATTTTACCCATCCATGTAGGTCATCCACATAATCACATAGATCAGCAAGAGTAGCTATGATGATTGGTGTCTACCATGCAATACGAGGTAAAATTTATGACAAGCTGTTTTTTGGAGATTCATGTGAAATTAAATAATGTTGAATTAGATTTGTAATCTTAAGTTATTATCATATAATAACTAATATTATTTTATATTTCTGGAGACACGTTGAGAGACTTGACGCCAAAACATCTTACAAGATATGTTCATTTTTATCCATAAGAAGTGGAAAAAAGCTTATCTAGATATGCAACAATGTTCCTTGTTATGAAAAAACGATCGCAGTAAAGCGAAAAACATATCGAGAAAAAATTACACCAGAAAAAAGGCGACACATGATTTACGTGGTTCGATAAATTTGTCTACGTCCACAGAACTGCAGAGGATTTTACTACTTGAAGAAATTACACTGTGGAACGCATCGACATTTACAAAAGAAAATCTCCTTTTTTTTTTTTACCTTCCTCCCTCTCCTCCTCCTCTCTCTAAATATGTTACAGCCAAAAGAAAAAGAACGGAAAACCAAAGGAATCCCCTAACCCCTAAGCCCACAAGAGTCCAAAGGGAAAAAGACAAAAGCTTTTCTTTTCTTCTCCTTTCCAAGTGATTGTGAAAAGAGTGTTTTGGATGGTAAGATAGTCAGAAACGGCTCTACGCCTAGCCGATGTGGGACTATTTATCATTGACATTCTCGTCCACCCAATCACGTGACACCCTTGTCATGGATCGGCTCCACCGAGGGTCCCACTAGACCATGGAGAGCCTACACACATAGCAGTCAGTAATCTGCTCTGATATCAATTGTCACATCCCCAAATAGCCCTTAAGAGAAGTGAGCATCCCAAGATTTAAATACTGTTTTTCGGTCCTACGCCTAGCCGATGTGAGACTGACACTGAAGAGACAAACTTTGGGAAGATCTAACGCTGTTACACGGTTTTGCGTGAAGAGTTGGCGGGACCGTGAGAAGAATTTGGCGGGACCACATCAAGGAGAGAGGGAAGTTGGCGGTGCAGGCTGAAGTCAAATAAGACATAAAAGTTAATTCCTAATTATTATAGTGGACCGAATCTCTACTTATCCCAAGAGTTCCCCTCACGAGTATCTCTAGAATACTTTCTAACTAATACAAGATAACGATAGCTGGGCTTGTTCATAATTGGGCCAATACTAAAAGCCCATTGAGTCATACGAACGTCCGGTATAGCCTGTTTAAATCGAGGCCTTTGTCAAGAAGTAAAAGAGAAGTCAATCCATAAAAGAAGAACATCTAAACAGATAAGCACCGATAACATACTTGTGCTGAAAATGGCAACTCTTGTTGTACAGCCATGGTCAAACCAGTATGTTAAGTCAACGTCAGTTCGGCTCCTTCCTCTTTTCTCTCCCTTCCCTCGTTTATCCTCTTTCCCTCTCACTCTCTCTCTAAAAACTCCACCTTCCCGTAGGTAGACGCAGCCCTCCCCATTCTCCGTCCACTGCCCATCTCCTCCGTCTCCATGGACCAGAAAGCCGGCTTCTTCAGCGATCTCAAGGGAGGCAAAAACTCTAGCGTCCTCTGCTTCCGCGCCACCATGAGCACATCCGCCGGCGTGTGGCTCGACGAACACCCCCTCGAGTTCTCCTTTCCCCTCCACCTCGCGCAACTCTCCATCATCATCCTCTCCTGCCATCTCGTCCATTTCCTCCTCCGTCGCATCGGCCTCCCCAAAGTCATCTCCCACACCATCGTACGTACGTACACCTCCCCTCTTTCCCTTCCCCTGTCCTCCCCCAATCCCCAAAATCTCATCTTTTCATCTTCTTCTCCCTCCAGGCCGGCATCCTTCTCGGTCCCTCTCTCCTCTCCCGGAACCATCTCTTCCAGGAAACCATCTTCCCCCTCCGCAGCTGGGTTCACCTAGAAGTCGTCTCCCAACTCGCCTTCGTTCTCTTCATCTTCGTCATCGGAGTCAAGACCGATCTCGGCCTCATCCGCCGCTCAGGACGCGAGGCCTTAGGCGTCGCAATAACCAGCACCGTCTTCCCCTTCATCACCATCATCGTGGCTGCCCTGGCTCATTCTGGCATCGTTAACGACACCAGCTATGGCAGCATTGTAATCAATATCGCTCGACGATGGTCCCTCACTTCCAACACCGTCGTCGCTTGTCTTCTAGATGAGTTCAATTTGCTCACCACCAACCTCGGCCGTCTAGCTCTCTGCGCCTCTCTAATTTCCGACTGCTCTCTCGTCATGATAGTCGCCATCTTCAACTCCATATATTACAGCAACTCCATCCTCTTCACCTTCGCTTCCCTCTTCTCCTTTATCGGCTTAATCCTCTTCATCTGGGCCGTCGCACGCCCGCTCGCCGTCTGGATAGTTCGCCGGACTCCGGTCGGCGCCGCTCTCGACGACAACTGCTTCATCTTCGCTCTCCTGCTAGCTCTAGGCGGCAGTATATGCGGCGAGCTCATCGGCGAAACTCTCATGACAGGTCCTCTGTTCCTCGGCCTTCTCCTCCCCAGCGGACCTCCTCTCGGAACCGCTCTCGTCGACCGCCTCATGTCCATCGTCTCCGAAATCTTCCTCCCCGTCTTCTTCGCCACCGCCGGTCTCCGCACCAATCTCTACGAATTCTCCACCAACTCCGCCGAATTGAAACGCACCTCCTACCTCATCTTCTTTGGCGTTGTCGGCAAGTTCGCCGGCGTCATAATTCCCTGCCTCTACACAAAAATGTCATTCCGCGAATCCTTCATTCTATCCCTCATGCTCAACTGCCATGGCGTCGTTGAAATCTTCCATTTCAACAGCTGGGAAGACATCAGCCTCGCCAACTCAGAGGTTTACTCAGCCAATATGCTCGCCCTCATCATAATCGGAGGAACTGTCGGAGCTTTGCTCAAATCTCTATACGGCAAATCACTGACCAGACTCGCTGCAAAGAAACACAGAACAATACAGAGCATCGGCCAATTCGGCGAGCTTCGAGTTCTAATCTGCGTTCATGGGGATGACAACGTCCCCCCTCTCCTCAAACTCATCAACACCATCTACCCCTCTGCCATCTCCCCCCTCTGCGTCTATCTCCTCCACCTCTCCCCTCTCGCGGGACAGAGCAGCACCATTCTATCCCCTTACAGGAAGAAGAAACAGCGCGGCAGAGCTTCCTTCAAGTCGCTCTCCACCGGATCTACTGCAGACCGGATCGTGAACTCCTTCCTTGAAATAGAGAGACAGCAGACTATAACAGGTAGCCTCAGCATCCTCCCCTTCATCGGCGTCTCTCCATACGCCACCATGCACGATGATATCTGCACACTCGCGCAGGACAAAATGGTTGATTTAATCCTCCTCCCCTTCCACCGGCGAGTGAAGGACTCAACCGAAGCTCTCCTAATGCCTGATTCAGTTAAACCGGAGGTTCGAGCGGTGAACACCAGCGTTCTCCTCTACGCCCCGTGCACCGCAGCAATTGTCGTTGACCGCGGGTTTGCAGAAACGATGACCCATCGCGTGGCTCTGTTTTTCATTGGCGGAGGTGATGACAGGGAGGCGCTGGCGCTCGTGAACCGCATGGTGGAGAATCCGTCGATTGAACTAACGGTTATCAGATTTATAGCTGCGAAGGAGTCTGAGATGCAAGCGAAAGAGGAGGAAGAGTTGATGGACGATGAGGCGATGGAGCAGTTTCTGGTTTATAATGAGAGGAATGAGAAGGTGGTGTATAGGGAGGAGGAGGTGAGGGAAGGAGCGGAGACGGTGGAGGTAATACGGCGGTTGAGGGAGGAGTGTGGGTTGATAGTGGTGGGGAGAGGGGAAGGGAGGGTGGCACCTGCGACGTATGGGCTTGAGATGTGGAGTGAGTTTCCGGAGTTGGGGGTGGTGGGGGATGTGTTGGCTTCCGCGGATATTGGAGGGAAGGCGGCAGTGATGGTGGTGAAGCAGCCGGGGAGGGATATGGCGGCGGGTGTGAGCAGTAGTACTGTTGGGTTGGTTGGGAGTGAGAATCATGGGGTTCAGCAGGAGGAGGAGATGAAGAAGGTGGGTTTGGAGGGTGTGATTGGGAGTGAGCAGGGTAAGTAGAGTTTAGGGATGGGGATGAGGTTGGAGGGTATGTTTCCATTATAAAAGTCATTGTTTTTGTGAAAATTAAAAAAAAATGATTTTCTTATATTTTTATTGTATTTGTAATTGTGTTGAATGTTCATATGTACATGTCTATTGTAATAAGTTGGTAATGAAAACCATAGTTATTTGAGAATATATTCATTTTTTTAGAACTAAATATATAGCTTGAATTGAATATATGATTTTGAATATATAACCTTTTATGTTAACTTATGGGCCAACCGCCAAATAATTCGAGTTTTAACTCTTTAAGGTCAACTATGCTAGAGTGGATTCGAACCCCTGACTTGAAGAAACTTATACCATGGATAACAACCAACATGTCAGACACATTAGGGGTTGTTGGAGACTCGTATAATAGCCTCTGATCATTCCTTATGAGTCCTATGGCATATGTGCTTATATTTTCTTCAAAATGGATTGGATTTTTTTATTTTAATGAAACATGTTTATGTCAATAAAAGATTTGTGGTCACTTATGATATATGAATTCTCCTCAATAATGGAGAAAATATTAGGTGTGAGCAACACATGTATGGACAAAAAATAAGAGGAGCGAGTGTGTATACAGGCGTGCTCTCCTCTTAGGCGATGTCTGCAGGTGCATTGCACGTACCTACTATTTTCTCTTCAAAAATTAAGCATATTCTGTTAGACACATCTATTTAATTGAAGCTAGACCAATTGTTGCTAAAAACACTATTTATTAGTTCCATCAAGAAGAAAACAAAAACAAAAACTAACATGTTTATGTGGCACTTGTCATAAATAATAAATTTCAACTTTAAAAACATATTGCATAACTTTAAAGTTCAATCATGTGTCCTTTATATCAAAATATATTATCAAAATAGCTAAATTGTATCTTAAATCCAATTATATTTAATTAGTTTGATTTATTTTATAAATTATTTCTAGTATTCATATATTATCTTTTATAAAAGAATCAATTTTTAATTTAGAACTTCATTAATCTTTAATAACAAATTATTATTTTTCTTTGATTAGTTTTAATAGATTAATAAGCCTAAATCTATATTTATGAGTAATTAAAAAATGTATTATTATATGACTTCCTTTTGTTATTATTTAGTTTATAGAACTATCTATTTTATTGTATTAGTTTTCAAGAAAATTATTATATCATGGTAAATGTATATTTGTATCCTATAGTTTAAAATTTTTATTACAAATAGGCTCTATTTAGTGGTTTGTTTTTGTGTCCATATTGATGCATTATAAGCCATTTGGTATGAAGGAAAATAATGAAAAAAACATGATTATAACTTAATAGTGTAATTACTAAAACTAATCACTTTAAGTATTTAGTGAATGTCTAAGAACAAATATATGAAGAATTAAACTTGCTACCACACATAATTGATCAAACACCACAAAATAGACCAATTAAGAGCATGATAATCAAATGAAATAATGAATCTAAAAATTGTAAAATTCATTATGTGCGGATTCCAGATGCATTTGGACTACATGTACAATAATTTTGTATGTTGTTGTATACATGTTATACGATAGTGTACAATAATATTATATATGAAGTCGTAATAGCATAAGAAATAAAATCTGGCTTATAATTGCAGGAGCATGAAGAACACTCTCTATACTGGGAAAAATTAATCCATCAGAACACCGGATGCAAAAGTTGCGTTCAGAGTCCAGTGGGCATGTGCCACATGGCAAGTGGGCCCCACCCCTCTATAAAACCTACCAAATCAGTGTATTACAGTGAGACTAACTTGCCGTGTAGCAAGTGGACTCCGGACGCAAATTTGCATCGGTATCGTGATGGAATAATCTCTCCTATATTGGTGGCTTAACTCCACATGCCAGGCATAGAAAAAAGTGGCAAGTCTAGCTTCTATGGTGAGGTTAGGAAAAAACTCTACTATGGTGATGCTGCACACGAACATCTATCAAAGACTATCATTAAAAATATTAAACCCAAACGATTAATTATAGAAGTGCATGTGTGAGAAGGATCATAATACAATCATTTTCTCATTGATGCCTACTAATTTAAAATTTATTTCTTAAAGTTAGTATTTTGTGTTTAAACATTTTTGTTGAATCCAGATTAGTCTTGTGAGGCGTGCCCAAGGAATGGAGCGATAGAAACCACAAGGGATTGGTAGAGAGAGAGGGAGAGGGAGAGGAGAGAGTGCACTGCGACTTGCTCATCTGAGGAAAACTGGAAGTAGATGTTACAAAAAGAGGGGGAGAGAGTTCTCCCTACAAAAGAAGAGTCTAAGGAGAAGAGCCAAAAAAATTTTAATACATGATATGGTTTTCCTATTTATAGAACAAAGAGGGACAAAATGTAATATTATATGTTTTACCTTTGCTTCAGAGGGTTTATAAAGGGTATCATGGCCTTCCTGTGTGACTAGACGTTATGCTCGGCAGGTCCTTGGGTTGGCTGATTGAGTTAGTTGTGGTCAACTTTTTATTGGGTAAACGTTCAACTATTGAATATGAAGTCAATCGAACCTTGAGTATGGTAGACAGGCGGCTGTTCGACTTGTCTGGTTGTTATTCTTTGATGAACTTTAATTTGGTGATCTTTGATGATCTTTGGGGGAGCTCTTGAAAGAGCTTCACATAAATACTTGTTAGATTGTTTGGGCTGGCTATCAGTCAATCTGGTGGTCTTCAGCCGGTCAAATTCATAAGGTCTTGTAGCTTTTTCTAATGGGGTTTATCATTTTTTTTTGATCTTGATCATTAGATTATCTTGAGAGTCTTGCTCACACATCTTGGTCGGCTTGCATGGAAATTATATAACAAATGAAATTTAGGAATTAGATATATAAATACATAGGAATCGAGCTGTATGCATGTAAATCTTCCAAAATTTATTAGAAGATATATATGTATACGCAAAAACTACATATTTTTCGGAAAAATGACGAAAATTTGCTATAAGTTACAAGCTTTTTGAACAATTTTATAAGTATAACAAGCATTAGCACAAATTACAACCATTGCAAAGCATAAATGTTCCAAGAAAAATGGAATTACTTTAATTATTTTCACAGGCGATTAGAAAACAATTTTATTTTCACTTCCTACCAAGAGAGACACAAATTAGGGATTCTTAATTTTAAATTTTATAAAAAGCCAAAATTTAGAAATAACTATAAAAAGTTTATTTTCATGTAATTTCTATATTGTTTATTGGTAAACTATACAATATAGATGTTATGTTGAAAAGGCAATAGTTAAAAATTGGGATAATTGCATACAAACCCCCCAAAACATTGTTGTTTGAAAATTAACCGCCCATTTGATTTTTTTGAACTGTCAAACTGATGAATTTACAGAAGTCATGATAAAAGAAACTACTGAGAATTTGATAAAAATGAAAATTGTTGGTTGGATTTTTCAAGAATTTAGATTTTTGAGTGAGAATTTGAAAAATGTTATGAAAGAGGTTGGTTGATTTGTAAATAGCAAGTTTCGGTTGGTCTGTGTGTAATTGCACGAAGATATGGTCAACTCAACATATTAGTTGAATTGACCTTCTCTTGAGGCTTTGACTCCATAGAAAAGAAAAGGAGAACCACATGGAAAGGAATTAAGAAGTACGAGAACAATGGAAACACAAGCTATTATTTTTGTATTGTCATAAAAAAAAAACCCTATGATCAATTTGAAAGTATAGAACAACTTCATGTACGTGATTGAAATTTGCACTGCCATACAGTTTGGCAAAGTGGCTCGATGAAATTCAACTAATTTAGTTGTACAATAAACTAAATAATTGTTCAATCAAGTTCTCAAGGAATTCGATAAGTCAAATTCGATTCATTTAACAGATTAATGAGACAAGTCTGACTGATTTCATCAACTTGTTATATAGTTCACAAACATTTCTTTCCCAGATGCATGCATTACATAGATAACTATATAATAGTGTTATATCAAAAATTATGTTTCTCATTCGATGTATCCTTTTATATATCCACTTGTAGGTGGAGTTAAACTAGACCTATAAATGGAGGAGGCCATCTTAGAGATTTTGGGTTGATCGGTCTTTGATCAAATCATTTTGAGATGATTGGTGCTTGATACCATAGATTTGGGGTTTAATATATTAATATGTCTTAAGTTTAGATTGATACTTCTTAAGATTACTATTGAAATTATGGATGGCAATGAAGTTGATTAAATATTGGTAGTTGAATGATGATAGTGCGAAGATGATGGTTGAGAAACGATGATTGTATAACAAGAATCGCATGATAGTGATCGAATATTGATAATTGAATAATGATAGTTTGACAATGATAGACAAATGACAAAAGTCAGAAAACATCAGTTTGGTGAAGAAAACTGTTTCTAAAATTTCGTTGCAGGAGATGACAGTCAATTAATAGCGATTCAATGGCTAGAAGGTGAGCATGGGGATGTTTGATCGAACACATGACAACAAGGCTATGAGGTTATAAGCAAATGTTAAACTTAAAATTCATCCAAGTTGAACAAATTACAAAAGAGGTGTTTATACATTGTATATCAATGAAAGCCTACGAACTTGAGAAACATAAGAGTATCTCATACATGCGATGTATTCTGAGCATATTTGAAGAGATCACGAGCCAACAGAAGTTAGCAACTAAACAACCTTCATTGATTCGCCTTAAATCGACATGACTTGGATTTTAGATCAACTCAACAAGAAGACTATAATGATATTTTAAGTTGCTTTGCAATTAGTAGAACACATGAATAATCACTTAAATAACTTATTACACTCGTCTTACAAAAATTCTTGAGCTTTTAAAATCTATTATAACCAAATTAATCTCATCATTATTATTTTGGAAGATCTACATACTTATCTTCCAATTCTTATTTATATATTTATCTCCCTACTTGTTTTTCATATGTCTAAGACCTACACTTTCATTTTTATATAAATACCATCTAAGTTATATTTTTAAGGTCAATTTTTGTCTCATAATTTGTTGAATCCTAGTTAGTCTGTGAATCACATCCATAAAAGAGAGCGTAAGAAAGAAGAGAGAGAGAGAGAGAGATGAACAATAATGAATAATAAAACGTAGGGTTGTTGATAGGTTGATCTTGTTTGGTTGTCGACACTTGATCTCTGGAAGGATGAGGAGCTCCTATCAACAGAGCGATATTAGGCTATAAAGCAAATGGTGAATCATCGTAAGCTAATAAGTAGCTCATTTCTCTACAAGGAGAACTTATAAGATGATCATGTGTCACTGTTGTATCACTATTTATTAGTCCTTAACAAAGAGCCTCTGGAGTATTTGTAGGACAGTTGGTAATAATGAGGATCTGAATTCTTCCCTCAAGTTTGAATTACCCGAACGTAGGTCGATGCCTTCGGTCGACTTTCTTGTAGCGATAGACTAGAATGCTTATCTGCCTTGTTTGAGTCTGATTCATTTTTTGTCCTTTTTTGTCCTTCCCCTAGCTCAATCAGCATTCGGTTTTAGCTCAGATGGCTACATCCAATCATATTAGTGGGTCGTCTAATCTTCTCTTTACGGGGCACTCATTTGTTGTTATTTCTCTATCGAGATTGTTAGATTTTCTTAAAATCCATGCTGACACATATTTTACGTACATAATCATATTGTCATATGTAAATTTTCTAAAATTTAGAAAAATAACTTAAATTGGTGAAAATTAAAAACATTTTTTAAAAAAAAAAAGAAAATAAAATCTATGCAAAGACCATAATGAATTTTCTTGCCTCAAAAGGGCGCCTCAATCGCCTCTTCAACGCGTGTGTATATATATAGATAGCCCCTTCCGGAAACATCTTCCATTCCCATTCCTTCCTTGGCCGGCAACCATTAACCTCCACGAGACCCATCAATGGCGGTCGCCAATAACGGCACCAGCAAGCAGGGGATTGATCCTCCGACGGAGCAAAAGGCTCATAGAGCTCAAGATGTCGAGGAACAGCACCCGCGGCCGACCACAGATGGCGACGCAGCGATAGCGTCGGTGGTGCAGCGATGGAAGAGGGAGGACTTTCGTAAGAAGGGGGAATTGCTTCTTCGCGCGCTTCAATTTCTCTTCTCCCTGCTTTCTTTCGTCCTTATGGCTTCTAACAAGCACGGCGATTGGATGAACTTCGATCGCTACGAGGAATACAGGTGAGTCGGCTGGTTTTCAACAATGGATCTCGATGGAGATCTGTGCTAGAAGGCGATGATTGATCTGTCTTGTTTGATCTCAGATATCTATTGGCGATATCGATTCTGGTGTTTCTGTACTCGACGGCCCAGCTGATTCGGCAGGTTCACCGTCTCAGCACCGGCCGTGATTTGATGCCCGCTAGGGCTGGCACGATTTTCGATTTCGCCGCAGATCAGGTCAGAATTCGATCAAAAGTTTGTTAAATTCTGTTATATTCTTTCTTCGAATGGTTTTATCTTCTTCTCTAATGGCGTGTTAAGAAGTATGAGGGAATTGGAAAGGTGGATGATCTCATCTGATAATAGTCTTGTCTGATTTATTTGAAGCGTCAATCGTTTTTTGGGTGGCTTCATCCTGACCTCATAATCTTTGTGTCGATTTTGTTTATCCTCACCAAATTCTGATTGCAGTTTTTAATTACTTTTTTATTAAGATAATTTTGGATTAGTTGAGTGGCAACGAGACGATTTTCACACATAAGAAGTACTTCTGAATCTAATTCTATAATATTGAATAGTTAAAGAACCTGTTTCAAGTTTTTTTAATAAAGGTCGATCAATTGTAAGGAATATTGCCCCTTTAAAATTTACCAGTGCCTTCAGGTCTTAAAGAACTAGAAAATATTATGTTCGGACATCGCACGTCATACGGTCAACCGTTGGATACCAGGTCGCCATACACGCCGGAGTCGGGCAGCTTGGCGCCCGTCAGTTGGCCGTCCAGACGTGTCAGACGTGAGGACGTAATATTTTGTTCCTTAAAAATAGGCTCTTGCCAACATTTTGATCGTTCGTCGTTTCCAACTTCTCTTTCTCGCATTGGTTGGCTAAGATCCACAATTTTATAAAAACTATTAAATAGTTATCCGCTTAGATTTCTTAAGGTTATTTTTGTGGCGCTTAAATCGCACCGCAGTTTTATTTATTTTATTAATTTGAGTTTTGGCAGTTTTTTTCAAAAAGTTACAGCTAAAATCTGTGTTTTCCTTCCGGTTCTAGCTAGATAAGATAGCAGTTTTCTAGCAGCGATCTAACTTTTTTTAAAAAAAAAAAATTATAATAGCCACTACATTTTTTTTGACAAAAGATTATTTTTTAGGAGTTTCACAACTGTTTTTTAATAAGCTAGAGTTGCCCTAAACAGACCCTCAATTATTTTCCAACTATATACAAACTTTTCATTGAATGGGGAACCAACTTCAATCTCAAGTGTTGATAAAATTATTAAATATTAAAATATTTTTAGCTATTGAGCAAAAAAAATTGTTGAAATGTGGTTAAAAAATATTAAAATGTCTAAATTATATAGAAAGAAATATTAACTTTTTAATTATTTATACAAAAATCTTAAATTTTAGAATACGCAATGCTTAACCTAGTGCCTCATTGCTTTTGATGTTCATGTTATAGCTTCATGAGATTAAAGTGAATGTTATATTTGTTAAAACTATTTTATTAACATATGAAATATTATTATATATGTTTAATAATTATCGAAATGTTTTCATTAATTATTGTAATTTCTCCTCTTTATGGAGAACATGCTTCACATTGTATTTTAGTTTCTTATTACTCTTGTCTTTTGTGCTTTTGAAATTGATAAATAGGAGTAGTTCTTATCATGAATTGTATTTTAGTTGTTTAGAGGAAGTATGAGCCGTGATACATTTTCATTTGATAATATAACTAGTATGAAGTTAGGTCTTAATATTCGTGCAAATAAAGGAATATTCCCTTGAAGGGAAAATAATTATAGTAAAATGTTTGAACTTTACTGCTAGTACTTCAAAGAGACCCTTTTTGAAAAGTTGGGAAACTTTTTAGATTGATGATTTGATTCATTGTGGTTAAAATCAACATATATTTTGTGTTATATATATATATATATATATATATATATATAATTTTACAGATAATGCTAAAGAAAAACTAAGAAATTTAATAGTATCAATTTTAAAAATTAAGAGATCGTTTGACATCATTTTATTTCTAGTTATTGTTAATATAATTTTAATATTTTTCATTTTTTTTTTAAATGAGACCAAATTGTTCTTAAAAATAATCAGAATAAAATGTTTTTTTTAGTACTTTTAAAAGTAATTATCTTAATCAAACATGTTTTGATTTAAATCAAAACATAAATAAAAAATATAAATAAATAATTTTAAAAAACATGTTTTGATTTTTATATTTACTTTCACATCACATCTAATATAATATAACTTTTACTTATAAAAAGTGATATACAACTTTTCATATATATGACATGGGGCGTATGTATAATCTTTGAAATTATATGTATGTAAATACATAAAACTGGGCGGTATGTACGTAAATCCTCTTTAAATTTACATAAATTTTTTTTTTTGGTTTTGTCTTAAAATATTATTTTCAGAACATTGAATTCATTAATTTAGGGGGGGCACATATTAAAATCGAACATTTTTTTGCTGAAGAGTTGTGTCCGTGTCCGATACGAATAGGACAATGCAATGCTCCTTGATTAGAAATACCGTCGCATCATAGATTCTCACATATGAAATATTTTGTCTCATTTTAAGAAAAAATATTACCAGTACTTAAATGAGGAGGCGTCACGTGGCATTATGATGAAACCATTGCATACATGACATCTTCTTATTGGAGTACTGATGCATCAATATTCTTGAGATAATATTTTTTTCTCATTTTAATGAACAATTATCATTCAACCTTGTGTCCCTTCACTGTTTACCATTCCATCTTTAATGATGCATGGCTAGTAGTGCTGCGAATAGACCAAAATGTTCCAACTAATCGATCAAAGCATAACCTTAATATGGTCATTTTATTACAATAAAAACTTTATTTCAGGTTGCCGCATATATGATGATCTCAGCATTGTCTGCGGCCATTCCCATGACCAACCGCATGCGAGAGGGTGCTGACAACTTGTTCACGGACGCATCCTCTGCTTCCATCAGCATGGCCTTCTTCGCCTTCTTAGCGCTTGCTATCTCCGCCTTGCTCTCTGGATACAAGCTTTCTAATCATACATATATATGATGCTGAATCTTCTTTCTGTGCTATAATTGTTTGTTTATTTCCATTTTGATTGTCGTATAAAGCACATTTATTGTGTATATGTACATGATTGCCGTCAATTTCATGTTACTGAGTCCATATTTTTCTTTTTTTGGCAAAATTTATTGTAAAAATGAAGAAAATAAATATTTTTATTAATGAAATTTTTATTTCTCTTGTTTTATTGTGGGTAGTTAAGGAATCGTGTAATGACGGGCAGACATGATCACGTCTCCTACACGTGGCAGACACAGGGCTGTCAAAACGGCCCGTTGTTAGCGAACAGCTCGTGTTCGACTCGTTCGCTAAGTTAACGAGCCGAACACCAACAACACAAACCAATATTGGTTCGTTCGTGTTCGGCTTGTTTTGACTCGAAATACTACTAATCAATTATATATATCTTTGATGAGTAGTATTTTTAAAAAATTCAATTGACTAAAAGGCTACAAAAATGTATAATCAATTAAAAGTATTAATGAAAAAATTTGAATAGAAAATATAAATTAGATTCAAATAATGTTTTAAATCTTGCCCCAATCCTTAACATCTTATGACTACGTGATTAAGATTGTCAAAACGACTCTTTGTTCGTGAACGTCTCGCGGCTCGCTAAGAAAACGAGTCAAACACAAACACACTTTTTGAGCTCGAAATATAAATGAGCTGAACACGAGCGAGCCTTTGGCTCGTTTACACCCCTAGTCAAACATGACATAAAGATATCTGTTTTAAGATAATCAACTCACCAGTCATTTATTTATTGTGAAAGAGATGAAATAATAGTAATCCAACTTAATCTCATAATAAAGCAACAACTAAAATGAGTAATTTTATATGAGATAGAACTAAAGCATTCCCTTGATATAAATGTAAACAATTATTATTTTAAAATATGTTTAATGATTTAAAGAATAAACTCATAATATACAATATATATTAAATATATTTTATATTAATATATTTTTTTTCAAATGATATGACTATCGAGCTAACACTCCTAGTCAAGCCAAGTAGCTTGTTAGTTCATCGAGCTTGCCGCTTATGTCACTTATCGAGCCCAACCAGAGCCAGCTCATAGGCAATTTGGCGTAGTGACACCATAACACAGCCTAAATATAAATTAAATTTAAATTTTAAATTATTTTGAAAATATATTTTTTAAAAAAATAAACCTTACTGAGACACCTTGGTAATACATTTAAGAAATAAAATTTGATATTAAATTAAAAGATCAAATATTACAAATTATATCAACAACAATCGGACCAAAATGATGTCAAACAGGTTCTTAATTTTTAAAATCCATACTATTAAATTTCTTATATTTTTATTTAGTAGTATTCCAAAAATTTTTATATATTTATTTACTATATATATAAAGAATGGTTGGAGGCTATTAGATGAGCCCCCCAACACCCTCGTATGTCAACCACTCGATCTCGCACTACAAGACAGATGCAATAGGGCGGGCTCGAACTTGTGACCACAGAAGTCTCATGACTGATTTAGCAGCTGCTAACCAAAGCATCATGACGATATATATATGAAAATATATGTTGACTTTTAATATGCAACATGTTCTCCATAAAGAGGAAATATTGCAATAATGAATGAAAACTTTTCGATAAATATTTAAAATATATAATAATATTTCACATGTTAATAGAATAATTTAAACAAATATAACATTCCCTATAATGTAATGATGCTATAACAAGGAACATCAAAAGCAATGAGGCAATTGGTTGAGCACTGTCTATTCTTAAATTTGAGATTTTTTTTTATAAATAATTAAAAATTTAATACTTTTTTTCCATATAATTTGGGCAATTTAATATTTTTTTTACCCACTTTCAATAAATTATTGAGCCGAGCCACTCGCAACATGAATTGCTTTTCGAACGCTTAATTCATTTGTAGCCCTATCACTCGGCATCACTCGCACTCATCGAGCACGACATATGCCTCACTCTGTCTCTCCAACACCCCAAAGTCATTTTCGTCTCATTGTTAACCAAAAAAGTCTTGGAATCCTCTCAACTAGGGCTATGAAAACGGCTCGTTGTTCGCGAACAACTCTTGTTCGGCTCGTTAAGAAGCTTGTGTTCGGCTCATTCGCTAAGTTAACGAGCCGAACACGAACAACACGAACAAATATTTGTTCACCCGTGTTCGGCTCGTTTTGGCTCGAAATAATATCAATTAATAATATATATATATATATATCTTTGATGAGTAGTATTTTTAAAAAAAATAATTGACGACAAGACTAAAGATTTATAATCAGTTAAAAGTATTAATGAACAAAAAAGAATAAAAATTATTAAATTATATTCAAATGATGTTTTAAATCTTGCCCCAATCATTAACATTTTATTGTTACGTGATTATGGTCGTCAAAACGATTCT
Source organism: Phalaenopsis aphrodite (assembly GCA_003013225.1). Classification (NCBI taxonomy): domain Eukaryota; kingdom Viridiplantae; phylum Streptophyta; class Magnoliopsida; order Asparagales; family Orchidaceae; genus Phalaenopsis; species Phalaenopsis aphrodite. The sequence goes on from NEWO01000018.1 coordinate 2,768,898, forward strand.
TTATTTGTGAACGCCTCGTGTTCAGCTCGCTAAGCAAACGAGCCGAACACGAGTTGAGTCGGGCTCGCCCGTGTTCAGCTCGTTTACACCCCTACTCTCAACAAAGTGTTGAATTTAACTCGGAAGTATCAAATTTTGAGTGTTAGATATATAAATACACGAGTATTGTGTAACATGTTTGTAAATTCCCCTAATTAAATTATGATCAAGTCAAAATTGTTACATTTATTTCGAAATAAAAATAATTAAATCCTTCTCAAACAACAACATTTAGATCTTAAAATCACCAAAATTACATGAGCAAAACTTTTTTTTTCATTTTTTTTTATATTTGAGCAAATTTAAACTCAGCAAAAATACAAAATCTTCAATTTAACATCTCTTAATTGAAAATTTACACTCTCAACCAAGAAATTAAGAAGATCTCATGATACTGATTCATCATGCAGAACAATAAAGCAAACTTAACACGAGAAAATATTATGATCGGACGACATGTCACGATAATCAGACGTAATATTTTCTCTAATAACACTACCGATTATTACATCCAGGCTCCCCTTAAGTACCATTAGTAATATCTTAAGTATTATCTGTATTATAGTGACTTTATTTTACCAAAATATCACCATAATATCAATCATAAGTGCTAAAATACTATTATAGGAATGTAATGACTTCTCCTAAAACCAACCTCCCATACCTCAAATCATAGAAAATATAGCATCCGGTCGTTCAAACATGCAGACGACTAACCGCCGGGCGACAGCTCGACATGATCGGGCGCCACCTCAGCTTGTAAGCCGAACAACAACCCGGATGCAACAAATTCTCCTCAGATGGGGAGAACAAGAGAAGGCAACTGCCTCCCAACGCTCTCCGGAATCCTGCTCCGCCACACGGAACCGCAGCGGCCGCCGAGACTCCTAACGGTGACAGAGGTATTGAAATACTCACGCAGCTGAGTGATCACCCCGTCGGAAACCGTCCAAGCGTGGACCCAAAACACGTCGCCGGCGAGATCCGTCCCCTCAGCTATGACTATCGTCCCCACGAGTTCGACGGACCGGATGAGGAATTGAAACCTGTCGTGCTCGCCGGTGAGGAGGTGTTTCATGTGCTGGTGCGAGCGGGGGCCATGGAAGTGCCAGTCGAGATTGGGGGCGAGGAGCTGCTGCGCGAGCTCGGGGTCGTGGGCTTCGAGGGCTCCGTAGAGGAGGAGGACGGTCCCCCGGCTGTTTTCCTCGTCGTTCGCCGGCATGAGTGGTGGTGGTTCTGTTCTAGTTGGTGGGGATGTGTGGTGTGTGGGGAGGGAAGGTGGGGAGAGGATTGTTTTATGGGGACGGAGAGGGGTGGCAGGGGAAGTCAAAGTCAGCTTCAGGATGATTATTCAATGGGGATCCAAATATGGCTTGTTTATAATATGATTAAGGGAGCCATCCGTGGCCGTCTCATTTGGCATGTTGGTATCTCTCAGGAAGCTACTCTCTGAATTTTTCAAAAAAGGAAAATAATCTAATAATCATCTTAATTTTTTGAGCAGTTACTTCTACAAACAGCTGCATTTGTCTCAAACATATATCATTAACGATGTCTTCCAGGGCAGTGCACTCTCTCTTATAGTTTTTTATGTTTGGTACAATTATATTGTGTCCGTGTTCTTAAAATAAATATTGTGTTTTCTCATCAGGTCTGACTGTGGTTAGAAAGTTGCAGTCTGATTTTTTTTTTCTTAAAACAAAAACTTGTAATAATCACCACAGTTTTTTGAACATTTGCCCCCAAATAGATCTTAAAATATGTATCATATAGTTTTTTAAGCGTTTATATTTCTAATCATTTTAATATAAGGTATGTTTCGTGGTGGTTGACCTTTTTGGTAAAACTTAGTTTTAAAATTGC
>NEWO01000018.1:2770984-2817610 GCA_003013225.1 Phalaenopsis aphrodite
CAAATAAATTGTTAATATGATAAACAATCAGAGTTTGTGTGTTGTTAAATAGGTTTTATGTTAAAAAAGGAGCATTTGCATATATATCACAAATTTTTTATGTATTTACATATCTAACATTTAAATGTTCGTATCTATTTTTATAACACACAAAGTTTATCGTCACATAAAAATATTGCTATTATTAATTTTTTTAAAAGTGATTTATAAATTATTGCATCATCAGTTCTCATGCAGTTTTCATCAAGACTTCAATTAGTTTTTACATGTATACATAAAGGCCCACCCACACCCACACGTGGCAGACACTGTAAAAATGAAAGTTCACCACTTTCCAGCCGTAAAATTCACATTTTCATTGAAAGTTTGGGTATCAAATACGTAAAATGACAAAAGTTGGGTGTTGTTTGTATAAATTTCCCTAAATTTAATTATAAAACTCTTAAAGTTATAATCATCTTTATTAAAAATTAAAGTCATTCCCTAATAAATGCTAATTTTCTTTTTCTTTTTCTTTTTGGTCTCTTAAAAAACTTTTTCATAATTTCTTTTTTCTTCAAATCGTTCTCATCCATCTGTCTCTCATAATGCGATTACATAATTACCCTTTGAAACATTATTATTTACAATTACATCCCCCTCATTCATCCATGATTTCTATCAAAATTTATGATATGATCCGTTTCAAGATAAGCAACTTATCCTGAAATGTTATCCATGGGTCGACCTGCGGCCAGCTTTTAGCATAAAAATGGAACCGTGTTTTCGGATAAGCAAACAAAACATATGATCCAAAAGGTACTGCGGCATTTAAAAAAATACACGTGCACTTATAAGCTGCCCCAAACAAACTCATAATCCCAATAGTTTTAAAATATATCTATATATATATATATATATATAAGCTGAGAGCCATTTTGGTAGATAAGAATATTACGAGGGTTATATATGTAAATATCCCGAGATAAAAAAATGACCACCAATTGGCTGGTCCAAATGCAAAAGTATTCATTAATAATGTATTTGAGAAGCTTACATGAAGGAACAGCAGAAAAAGCCTCATTTGGCTGCTTGTGAAAATGGAAACTATGTTTTGTTTTTTTAATTAATTTATTAAAAAAAAAAGTAAAAGTCACAATTTATAAAAAGGGAAATTTATATATATATATATATATATATATATATATATATATATATATATATATATATATATATATATATATATATATATATATATATACCACAAATAATTCTTTATTATTTACATGTCTGACAATTAAGGGTGTGTTTTAGGCAACTTGTGCTTATCCTGAAATGCGGCCCATGACGTTCGACCCACAGTCTGCGTTTGATGTAAAAACTCAACTGCATTTTCAGATAAATTGTCGAAAAGTGAAGCTGTGATATTTGCATGCATAAAACTTAATTTTTTAGCTTCACTGCATTAAGAATATCAGTAATATTAATTTTTAAAAGTAAAAAAAAATCTTATTATATATAAATTTTCATATTTGGATATAAAAAAAATATCATTATTATTTTTCTTTTAAAAGTGAAATGCTCCTTTTAATATATAAGTTTTTGACATCAACATGTTGTAAATATAAATATGAAAATGTGGGGGTTTATATGTAAATACACAAGTATAAAGATTAAAATTTAATGATAAGATATATGAATATATAAAAATTATATGGTGTTTTTTGTAATTTTATTTTATTTTTAATATTTATCCTGAACTGGCATCCACTAAATTTAGCATGTTATTATTATTATTATTATTAAATGATGATGTCTATTTATATCTGATATAATAATAAAGTTAATAACTATATTTTCAACCCAAAATTATAGTTTCAAATCATCAAATGAGCCTCAAGGAAATTTATGTGCTCAGCTTATTATTATCTTATTTAATTTATAATTTATTTTTCTTTTTGATAATTTTTTTAGTTTTTCAATTTATAAATTTCTTTTTCTACCCTGCATTCGCCCCTTTGGGAGTTTCATGTAACCCTCTTTTATCTTAGTGAATTTGGTAGGGGTGGCCCTAAATATTTATCCAACTAAGTAGGGCATTCAGCCCACCAAGTTGGGTCGACCATATGAATCATTTTTTCCCCATTATGTCATATTGAGTGTCATATTTCATTTAGTTCTAATAAATTAGGATCATTTTTTATACAACATGTCTTAGTCTGTTTAGTTCTACCTCTTTGTTCCTTAACACAAGTCAAATCTAAAACATTGACTCTCTCAACTGGGTCTTCGAATAGTCGATGTTTAATGTGACAAAATCATCTAAGGTAACACTCTAATATTGTCTGCCACTAAATATGTTCGTTTCCCGTTTTGCATCTAGATGTGTAGCCACTCATCCACCTGAGCATTATCATCTCAACAACACTTAATCTTAATTTTATGATTTTCTTTTACAGACCAATAGTTTGCGCTGTAAAGTATTGTTGGTCTCAACAACAATAAAATTGTTCTTTTAGCCTAAACCTTACTTGTCTATCACCAAATGAATGGGATTGGTGCATTCCTCCACTTCAATCATCCAACTTGAATTCGAGCAATAACTTCTCCATCTATATCACAATCACTTTAAACAAATGACATGTTAGGTTTAACAGTTTTTTTTATTATATCCTTAATGCATAATGATATTAGATCATACTTTACAACTTTGAACATTGTTCAAAATTTATTTCAAATTCAATATATCGTTTCTTGTTCATACCAACAACCCTAAATAAAAATGGCATTTGAAATCATGTAGTGCCAGACAAAGGTTGTTGCTACAACAACAAGCATTTATCCCACTAAGTTGGGTCAGCTGCATGAATCTTTCTTTTCCACTATTTCCTATTGACTGCCATATTATCATTTAATTCTATTAAATTAAGATCATTTTTATACAACATGCTCAAGCCTTTTTAGGTTTATCTCTACCTTTCTTAACATAAGTTAAATCCAAAACATCTATTCATCTAACTAGATCATCAGATGCTTAGGTTTAATGTGACCAAGCTATCTAAGACAACTCTCTCTAAGCTTTTCTGAAACTGGAGCTACTCCAACCCTTTCGCAGATATTTTTTTTCACATTGTCTCTAAGTGTAAAGACACTCATCCACTCGAGCATTCTCATCTCAACACCCCTTGACTTAATTTTGTACTTCTCTTTTATGTACCAATATTCTACGACACAAAGCATTGCATGCCTCACCATAATCTTATAAAAATTTTCCTTAAGTCCAAGCAGTAATTTCTTAACACACAATAGGTTTAATGTATTCCTCCAGTTCAACCATCCAACTTGAATTCAACTAATAACATCCCCATCTTTATCTCCATCATTTTTATTAATAGGCCCAAAATATCTAAAACATTCACTTCTTTTAATAACTTGACACCCATTATTGTAACCACTCTGCTAGATCTACTACTACTGAAATTATATTTCATGTATTTAGTTTTATATGAACTCAAATGAAAGCCTTTATATTCTAAATTTAAACTTCATAATTCAAGTTTTTTATTAAACTCTCTCTTTAGTCTTGTCCACTATAAGAATATCATCATTGAGAAACATACACCAAGGTACATCCCTTCATAAATGTTCAATAAGAATATCCATAACTAAAGCAAAGGATATGGGTTTTAAGTTAATCTCTTTTGTAATCAAATTGAAATAGGAAATAGTAACTCAATTGTCATTGTATTCAAACACAAATAACAGCTCTAGCACACATATCATTAATGACTTGAATATAAATATTATCAACAACTTTCCTTTTAGAACTCTCAACAATTTATAATATTTTTTCTGAATCAACCAAGTTTATATGTTGATCCTCCTTACTCTCTCTAAGCTTTATATTCATCCTCAATCTATTTAACACCAAAAGTTTGATTTTTAACTAATCTATGTTTTATTATATATATTCTTATAAGTGATAATATGCTCATTTCTTTTCTTAAATACAATAATACCAGCCAGATAGCCAGAGGTTTGATGAACAAGTCTAATATGAAGCTTTATATTTATTGAGAGTCGTGATGGACAGTACAAAGAGTGTAAGGACGGTCCACATACTACTCTTATTGATGTATAAAAAGCTCAAAGATAATATTCCAAGAGAAGTTCTTTAGAGATAGGTAAATCCACATATATTTATTGGACAATTACATATACACCCCCCCAAAACATCATATTTACATACCAACAATCCTCTTTCATTCATTATTCAATTTATCACTAAAGTATCAAAATTCATAGTAAAACTCCGACTTATATTTCTTATTTGGGAAAATTACATCTACACAAAACATAATTCTTATAGATTTACGTATCCTCATTTTTGCACATTTCATAATGTGATAATGAGTGATATTTTTCATATGTTCATCATTTTCAGTAGTTCAAAAAAGCAAGGTTGGATTTGTAAATACCAATGTTGTGGTTGGTCTGCATGTAATTATACCTTGAAAATTACGTATGCAATGATGATGAGAAAAAAAAAAACAAGTGGATGTGATGGGCAATGGATTTAATTGCCGATTCTGGTCGATGAAAATAAAGTTTCATGTCATCTTTCAAGAATCCAAATAAGGTTTTTCATAATTATCTGAAAGATTTTTGAAATAGATAACCATAATTTATGATTAAAATATTTTTTTACATAAAGATCCTTTTAAAATCGCGTTATAATAAGATATGTTCGATTAATAAATCTATTAGGTATGACTCGTATGCCAGAATTTGGAGTCTCTTGGAATGAAGAGATGTGTCTGTTAGAATAAAGAGATTGTCTCTTTGAGTGAAGAGGTGTGTCTCTTGGAGATAAGTGGGTTGGGGGGAGCGAAGGCGTGTTAGTAATTTTATCTGTGAGTTTTATGTATATATATATGATGTGTAACCTTATGGGTATGTACTTGACTCATCTGAAATAATGAAATTCGTCGCTCTACTCTGGAGGACGTAGGGAACTTTGTTGAACCTCGTTCAATCTTTGTGTTATTCTATATTATCTGGTTTCGTAGCTCGCAAAGCCTTCAAAATTTCTTGTTGTGCCAACAAATTTTTCACTATTGTTTGTCACAATTCGAAGTTCCCGGCTTCATCGAACTTCACTATCTCGAATTTTGCACCAGACATTGCTATTTGAAATTATTCTTGCAGCGAACTTTTCTTATCTTGTCTCGAAACAAAAACACAACGCAAATAAATTCAAAAAAACATGAAATTTTTCTTTCAACTGCAGCAATTTTCTCGCAATTCTGCTGTGATTCGTGAATCAAAATTTTCACATGAAGCATCTTTCATGTTCGCATAAAAATTCAGCCCAACTACTATGGACAACCTTATGAGTATCTACTTGACTCTTCTGAAATAGTGAAATTCGTCACTCTGCTCTCGAAGACGTAGACATCTTTGTCAAACCTCGTTAAATCTTTTCATTCTTCTGATTTTATGTCGATTCTTATTTTTCTTCGCCCTAAATTTCTCAACAAAAACTTACTTTAAAATAAATAAAATGGGCATTTAATTTTATACGGTACAATTCTTATGTATTTATTGCATTGCTAACCCCCCAACATTTTCATATTTACATGCATAACACCCAAAGTCTTAACGTCAGATCAAAAGTATTACAATTACTTAAAGTGAAATAGAGATGAATCATGTGGTTTGTGACATAATAGTGTTATAAATGTAAATATAAAAATTTAGGTGTGTAATATGTAAGAACATATAATGTGAATTTTTCATAAAATTGTTATTTATATGGTTATTTAAAATGATTTTTTTTTGGGAAAATTCTAATTTGCACGTAAAAGATATCATTTTAAATAATAAAATCTATGATTATTTTATTAAAAATTTACATAAACCACATAATTATTATGCATTTACATATCGAACACTTAAATTTTGATATTTACATTTATAATACTTTTGGTGTTTGTAAACATGCATGAAAATATATATTTTACTTTTAAGAAATTAATAATAGAGACATTTTTTTTTCTGTAATGTTAAAGATACGAGTGGTATGCATGCTGCTATGAAAATTTAGGAGTTCAATACTATATACACCACAATTGTGAGTCTGAATTGCAAAACATTCGAACGGCCCAGACAACCAGAGCGTCCTACCGCCTTACTACCAGCCATGTGAACGAGAATCAACCGACATACTATGGTGAGAGATTTGAATGACATACCATGTTGAGTGTCCCGATGACAGAGGCACAAACGGGAAGCTTTAATTGCGGCTAATCGGTCGACCTGCATTTACTACAACGAACGAGATTGATACTCAATTAGGCGCCTCGGCTGACTAACCCAAGGCGCTCAGTCGGTCGAATTCAAGAAAGTCGGACAACCAATTACCGTCGTGTTAAAATTCAAAGTGTAATACTGATATGGTACGAATTTCATACGATTAGTTAGAGCATCAATTGAAATAAGAATAATTTTCATAATTGTTCCCTTATTTATGTAATTGTACAAAATACGCATCCATATATAAGAGACAAAAATATGAATAAACTGACTTTTCACTAGCTCTATTTACAAGAAGCTCCTAACTTGCTATATTTACTTTCTCTTTTCCTTCCTTCACTCAATCTTAAACCCTCGGGGTGTATTCACAAAGAACTATTTTGGATCCAACATTCTAAAAGGTGGTGTAATGAGCTTGGATATGCCACAAACGAGAATTGGAAAAGGCTGCGAAAGAGAAACTTCTCAAAGAGTGATAGCACGTATGGAACCCAATAAAGATGCTACACAACTAGACATCCATGCAAAATTCCAAGGCTTACAAACCCAAATGACCCTCATGTTGGAGCAATTTGAGATCCTTCGAGCAGCAATCACCTATGAAACAACAATCTGCCCCGTTTGGAGGCCAAAACAATCCCCCCCTCCCTCCGCCCCCCACATTGGTGAACCTGTCTACTCTGTACAACAAAGTCAACAACCAGCGGACGGAAGGACAAGGCGAGTCCCAGTACACTGATATCAGTGTGCCTACACATGTGAACAGGCGATGGGAAGAACAGTTGCGAGTGTCTGTCTGACCACTCGTAGTAGGGGCGTTCACTTGCCAAATCAAAGAGGCAATACCCCGCCCATGCTAAGGATCCCTGACCAAGATTCTTACGAAGAGAGGACCGACCCAATCGACAACGTAACATCGTTCGAATCATCTATTCGTATGCTCCAAATCGGTGACGCTATAGTGTGTCATCTCTTCTTAACCACGTTGAAGGAGTGGGCTCTTTGATGGTTCAACAGTCTGCCAACTGAAACAATCCCAAGTTACTAAGAGTTTAAGATACTCTTTGTTTCACACTTCTCAAACGTACAGAACCGAGGAAATACTCTTCTAGACCTCAAACAAGAAAAAAATGAGAGTTTGCGAGCCTACATTGCCCACTTTCAGAACGAGATACTCAAAGTTACAATTCTAAAGCCTGATATTGCTGGAACAACTTTGAAACTAGGAGTCCGAAGTGAGCGGTTCATGTATGACCTAAACCTATTCAAACCTGCTAATTTTGTAGAAGTATTGGAGATGGCAAACGTGTTCATATTCATCCAGAAAGATCTTTAGGACTCTTCAAAGGGTAAGTCGGAGTCATCTAACCATCCCTTGAAGAACCATAAAAAACAAGGGGAACCACAAAAAATAAAACTCAATCAGTCCTCTATCAGTCACCAAAACAATGACTCTTGAACCCGGGAACAGCGAAGAAATGACAAAGGGAATCACGACAGAAAAACACCCTTTGATCAACAACGAGCTTAATATTATGAGTGACCGCATGTCTACCGTGAAATGCAATGTTTGACACCCCTCATTATGTCAATGGCTGAAATAGTCCAGCCCATCCATACTAAAGATTATTTCAATCCGCCCCCACCACTAAAGGCGGCTCCTGCCTTACAAACTTCGAACAGGTAATGACAGTACCATCGTGACCATGGCCACCACACGGAGGAATACTGTCACCTCTGAAACATGATTAAGGAGCTCATCCGCGTTTGGAAGCTCAAAGAGTTTGTTGTCGTTGTCGTACATACACAGCGGCAGAGCAAAGCTGCAGTAAGATAACCCTCAAACGGACCTATCCGAGCAAATGAGGTCCACATAGCAGAGATAATCCTGACCATTTTTAGGGGAGGACCTCGGCCCTCCGACGGAAAGAGACAGCGTTCGGAAGAGGTATGCTCCACCTTCAAGTATAAACGTAACAATTTGTTAATTGTCTTTACAGATGCAGATCTCCCACCGAAAGGGGAACCCCTACAATGAAGTAATCGTCTTCACAACACTTATCAACAACTACCAGATGGGTAGTATTTTAGTTGATACGGGAGGTAAATTACATTTTAAGAAACATTTCTTTCACGTTCATTGTTATGATCACAATAATTTTTTTGTATTATTACAATGGTTTGGATTGTTTGAATTATTATAATGGTTTGCAATTTGGATTGTTTAGCTGCTTGGTTGGGTTCAAGAACAATTTACTTGTGCTGAGTTGCTTGAATTATTTAAGCATATTACAAAAATGTTTAGATGCGTCTTCCAAACTGTTGCATTTCTTCCTTTTGTTTACATTGTTTGACTTGGTTCTGAAGCAGAGAAAGGATTACTTGTGCTTGGACTATTCAAGTAGATGCATACATGACCCTTTTTGGTTCAGGAGCAAGGATTATTTGTGTTGGGAACAAGAATTACCTGTGATAGCCTGGCTTTCTTTGCTGACATTGAATCCTTCTTGCTTCGTTTTAGTTATTACAACAGTTTACTTGTCTATTATTTCTTAGTTTTTAAGCTTTCCTGCTTGGTTTTTAAGCTATTTCTTAGGCTGAAACATTATTAACATGGTTAAGATGTCATCAAATGATGATTACATTTTACAAAATCTCATTATTGGTATGACATATCGACATACGTGTTTATAAAGATAAGATTAAATAAAGTTGCCTAAGATTATTAATCTTACTCTTTTACTTTGGAAGTCAAACACTTACGCAAATCATAATGGAGGAATACAACAGTTTGTCTGAAATTCAAATTGACGCCTTAGATATGAAATCCAATTTCACTATGCTTGGAAGACACATAAACCGTGCAACCGTATAGTTGATTTACATTCAAGTGATGAAAGGAGTTCATGATGCATAATCTCACTCACCTGGACGATTAATTTGTAAATACCAACATTGCCGTTTAAAAATCAACCACCCTCTTCCATCCATTTTTCAAATTCTCACCCACCAAGATCAAGATGATTAATTTGTAGATACCAACGTTTGGGGAGGTCTGCATGTAATTATCCCAAAAGAGACGTTGGATTGATTACATGTTCCATATTTTCCTCCATCAAACTGGTTGATCCAAAACCTCTATGTATTCATCAATGTCCTCTCCTCTTCCACTCGAACCAGAGGAACAAACACAGGAGCTGTCAAAGCTCTTCCTAAGCTAATCGGCCTACTGATTCTCTGAACCTGCACAGCCTCCATTGTTCCAGGGAAAGACAGGCTCCTGTTAAAACTCTGAAGAAAACTCAAACCACCTTCTCTCGGCAATGGAATCAGAACCTCCCTCCCTTCCACATCTGTCACCGTTCTGTAAAACCCATCGTCTTCAATGTCATAGAAATTCGCAGTCCTCACCTCCTGAGCTAACGAACACGGCCAGCAGAACAGCCACTGAAAATAATCAGTCATGGTTGGAGAGCTGCAGCAGAATGGGTTACCAGGAAGCTTAAACTTCTTCCTCATCTCTGTTCTCCAAAACCCAGCGTAGAACAGTCCCAAAACGCTAAGCAGGCTTCCGGCTATAACCAGAATCAGTTTTATGGTATCGTTGTCTACATTGAGAGCTGCGATTGCAAAGACCCAGAATGGAGCAACGCAGAGAAGAATGAAGGTGATTATATGAACATACATGTTGCCAAAACCGAGTCTTTCCATGTTCCAACCGAACACACAGAAGGTGCAGAAAAATGAAAGGCAGGTAACGGTCATATCATCCCTGCAATCCATTAGTCCCCCAATCCACTCCGGGCTTGTAATAATGATTTTCTGTTGGAGCTCCTCTGGTTCATGTTGCAGTCCCTGTTGATTCTGCAGCTCTTCTTCTCTTAGCGGGATCTCATCATTCACTCTCCCTAACGGACTGTAGATTGTGTATAAAGCAGCCATGATTGGAGCTGCTATCCCAACACCAATGGAGAGATTCTCAGCCCAGTCAGGCCTTGTTGTGCTCGTGAAACCCCAGTAGAGACCGCAGAGCGCGTATTGGGAGAAACAGGTGATGTGAAGAAGGAGGACAACCACAAGCATGTGAATCCTCTCGTTTTTCTTCGGAGCTCCATTTTTGCAGTAAACTTTTCTTAGCACTCCTTCTTCCCCAGGTATCCATCTCAGCAGCAGAAACAAATGATGAAAGAACTTGGGATGCTCGTACAGAGCCATCATGGTGAACAGCGCGTTGAGGATTTGGTTTATAATCTCCGACCAGTCATCTCTTTGCTTTTTGCTCGGAATTGCTTCATTCAGTATGCCTGTCATGACCAGGAAAAGCAAGAAAATACCTGCTGCAACAAACAGTAACCAGATAAACAGAGCAATGTGCTCAGGACCCTTAATCCACTGCTTGAAAGAATTCCATAGAAAGCTCCACTTGATCTTCCGGGCAAATGGGACACGAAACCGCCGGCGGCGAGGCTTCGCCGGATCTGAAGGTGAAGGAGAGTGGTTTGGTGGAGCTGAAGATTGCTCCATAACATTCCTAAACCATTCATTGGAAGGGTGAGCTTTTAAGAAATCGAGGAAGCGTTCTTCTTTGTCATGGCGGCTTTGGGTGAGGAGGCCTTTTTGAATTGCTGGAATGTAGATGGGGATGTAATCTCCAAGCTTTTTTCTGCCGCTGTTTCTCTGTGATTCTTCCTGGATTTCAGTGTTATGATCCCCATTCTGAGCTGAATCCATGCAAGTTTGTTCTTTTGGTGACATTCTGTAAATTTTGAATCAAAAGCTGAAAATTTTCTTTTAGATGATGACTGGTCAATGTACATAAATTATGATAAATTGCATTAAATGGTGAAATTTAAGAAAATTTCACAAATTTGTGAAAACTCCTGCGCACCGGAAAATTCTAACTAAACAAATTTGAATATTTGGTTTTAAATTTGTAGGTTAATAGTCTAATTTTGTTATTTAATAAGTAATTTGAAAAATACATGATCTATATTTATATAATTTATTATTAAAATAAAATTAATTATTTATATCTTATTTGATTATATGTTTAACAGTAATATATTATAATTAAAACAAGTCAAATAAAAACATATATGTAAAAGCTCAGCGCAAGCTCGAACTCAATATTAGCAACTTATGATTAGATCAAACCAAATTCAATCTATAACATACTCGATTTGATTCGGCTAGATTACTACTTTAACCAGCACAGGCCTCCCAACAAAATTTTTTTCCGTAAGTTTTGTTTGTTTTTGGCTTGCTACAATGTCGTTTTCATGCAAGCTCATTTGATCTGTCAATAATTATGCTGGTCAGGTGACTTTTGCAAGGAAGTACAGCTATTTAGGCAAATTACAAAAATGTATGATCTCCTTTGCAAACTTTGATGTTACTCTAGATGACTAAATCTGCATTTTTTATTTTCGTTTTCTTCTTCATGTACTGTTTGGATCTAAGAACTTCAAAAAATTCTTAAGGATTTAGAATCAGTTTAGTAATTTTTAAACTTGTGTTGAATCTTGATCTGAATCTCCTCAGCCTGAATTTTTCTACTATTTTTGGACAATAATGGCATTTGTTAGCAGATAATTTCAGCCCAAAACAGTTCGCTACTGAAAACTATTTCAACTTCGTAAGAACTAGATGAGAAATCTGCAAAACTAATATCAAATGTTTGATTTTGATGAGGATCTTTCAGACAAAAAAAAAACCATTTTTCTTTTAGTAATCTTCTTCGTCCAGACTACTGTGGACATTAAAAACTTCAATTTTGGGTGGAAAAAAATTAGATCTTTCTGTCAAAATTTACAGCTTTTTTTTTTTTCTGAAAACAGCAACAAGTCTTTCATGGCTGATAAGAAATGAGAGAGAAAATAAGAACAATACCTGGATCAATCAACTAAAGGCTTGAGAGAGAATCATGAGGATCCCAAAGATAAAAATCCAACTTTTGCTTCTTCAATCGCTCCTTTCTTCATCGGCTTCAGCTCAAAAAATGCTACAGAGAGCATTCCAATCAGAATATAAATATAAAGCAGCAGAGAATTAAGATTTTTTTTGCTGGGTCATCACTGCCCTTACAGAAATTCTTGAGCTGTCCGCTCCTTCGATCTTTATCGTCGATTTTTTTAATGATTTTGAAGCAATAAACGAACCAGTCAGTGAGAGGAGTTTATGTCGCTCTGTGAATCCTCCACAGATCGTTGACTTCGTAAGGACTGGGTTTCTTTCCCAAACAATAGCCCTAACGCCACTTGCCAAACGCTTTAAAGCGCAGGTCTCAATCACATTAAAAATGAGGGGAATACATCTCATAATAAAAAAACTGTATTTTTGTTAGATCTATAAAAATGTGCCACATGTGTAATGTCCTTTTATATATATATATATATATATATATATATATATATATAAAGATGATAGGCTGACAAACCACCAATCACTCGTGGCTCACAACCCGTCAGGTCTGAGTTGGACCCGTGCGGTTAACCACTCGAGTACCACCCTTATATAGCGAACAACTCGTTTGATGGGATTCGAACCTCGGTCCAGAGGGGACTTACAACGCTGAAATGGATGCTCTAGTTGGAAACGTGCAACACGTGTAATATCATATACATATATACAATTAAGTTGCACCACTAAATTAATATTTAAATCATATAGAAGAAAATACACTCATTCGGGATATTCAAATAAAATAATGAACATAAATACAAATTAAAAATCTACAACGGAGTCATCACATAAAAAATTTCACTATAAAAACAAGGAGAAATGAATAGAATACAACGGCTCATACATTTCTTCTCTACTCTCTTGGTATTTACAAAAAATTTAGATGATTCTTCCTCTCTTGACTGCACAAGCGAGATCCGTCTAACTCCACCATTTGACTCATCACATAACTCGCACTTGTTACACACTGTCGAGTGAATACATAAGTAAGTTATAGAATGAAACGACCACATAAAATTGAATCGTGTCAAGCTTTGCCTTCCACTCGCTCTATTTTACATAAATATCATTCACTTCCTATGAAATAAAATATTTACATCTAATATTTATTATTTACATTTATAGAAGATCAAATACTTCATATCACATTAAAAATATCATTTTTTTTTTAATCTTCAAAAAATGATCTACATCTTTTAGTATACAAGTAAGATAATAAAAATGTAAAAATTAAAATTTAAGTGTTGGTATGTATGTAAATATATGAGAAATGAGCGTAACATTAATTATTCATGTACTATATTCTTGTTAGAAAATAATTGCTACTTTGGAATTATTTTTATTTTTCTTTCTTTTTTTAACTTTTCTTTTAAAAATATATTTTCTTGATGCATTTTTCACATATTCTTTATTTTTTAAAATAACTTACTTTTAAAAATCATTTAAAACTTATCATAGTGCGGTGATATATATATATATATATATATATATATATATATCTATATCTTTCATAGCTTCACAATCAACTTTTTAAAAAGTTGAAGCCCACTAACTTTTTAAAAAGTTGAAGCCCACCATTAGTGTGTTCCTTTCTCATTCTAGGCCTCCAATGAGCTAAAGATTGGAAGAACCAACCTGTTCGTGCGAGAGAGAGAGAGAGAGAGAGAGAGAGAGAGAGAGAGAGAGAGAGAGAGTGTGTTAGAGAGAGAGCTATTCATAAGCTAGATGAGCTGCTTCCCAATTGCAAAACTGTTCTGATTCCTACTCTCCTATCAACACAATGAGACCAGAAAGACAACTTACAGCGCAGCTATTCATGTCTCTAAGCTGTAATATGTCTACTGCTCAGAAAGGCAAAATCTGAACATACAGAACCAGACCACCTACCTGATGGCATTAGATCTAGCAGAAAGCTCATACAAATTGTTCACATTTCAGCTTTTAATTTCTCCTGCTTTTCAGTTCCCTCCAAAATAAGTTACAAGCATTGCAAGCATGAGGGGATGGTCTGTTCCAGGGTACAGAGTAAGCCGAAATTTATTTCTTGAATAGATAAATTTCTTGAGCTTGTACAAGGGATTCGCCTGCAGAAAACAGCAGGAGTTCATCATACTTTCAGTGAAAAAAAATGAAGTTTTGCAAGCATACCATTCAATTCTTACGTATTTGATATTTAGTTTTTACATATATATCATCATATCTATGCATTTCACATATTAAAAGTTTAAATAGTGGTATTTTTTGTGAGGAAAAAATAATGGGACGGAAAAAAGGAAAAAAACAAAGGGCGAAAGCCAAAAAAGGAAAAAAAAAAAAAATGAACGCCAAGTATGTAAATGCTGCTGTAAAAGAATCAATTTTTTAAAGATTTATATGCATAGCATCACCAGATTCCTATGTATTTACATATGTTGCACCTAAACTTTGTGATTTACAATTCTACCATTCAAATCTTTTATATCACAATTAAAAAGTGAAATACGTCATTTCGTGCATAGGCAAGGCGGTATAGTTGTAAGAAGTTGAAGTTCAGGTGTTAGATATGAAATACATGGAAATTGGAGTGGTATATATGGACATCTTTCTTTTTAAAGGGAAGTTTACATAATACCACACAGTTCTTATGTTTTTGTTTATCTAACACCCAAAATTTGCTATTTACACTTATAAAACCTTGGTGTCATAAACTCGTGCATAAAAATGTGTTCAAAAAATAGTGAGGGTGGTATTTTAGATGTGATGTTTAAGGTGTTGAGCGGTATGCATGTAAATATGAATGTTTAGGTGTTAGATATGTAAATACACAAGACTTATTTGGTATGCATGTAAATCTTCGCCTTTTACTTTTCTTTTTTATAAATAAAGATAGAGATTACCTGAGCAACAATAGAATCTCCAGAGTATATCGTGCATGAGCGTTGGAACGGGCTGCCTTTCAAAATGAACTTCTGCTTCTCATCCCTGAAATTATCAGATGACACCAAGACTTCTAATTCTGTTTTGAATGTAGAGTAAGCCAATTTATGCACAGTGAACAACAAATCATTGGGCTCCCAACTGTACCCCTTGAAACCTTGCCACCCATCCTGCAAAAAAGAGAAAAATCACAGCTTAGATGAGAGTGCAAATGTTAGACTAATTGTGTAAGCGAAAAAACAACAAAAAAAAATCAAGAAATACCAAAGATTACGCGGAAAATCCTAGACAGCAAAAATCACGGGCAAAATAGAAGAATTCATTAAATCAAAAAGAAGAGGAGTCGCACACGAGAGCGAGAGAAGCAAAAATAATAATTATTATATGCATACCATTGAATTCCTATGTATTTACTTATTTAACATTTAAATTTCAATATTTACATACATACCAGCTTACCAATGTGTGAAAATGTGTATTTCACTATTTAAAAGTTTAAATAGTGGTATTTTCATGTGATATTAAAGATATGGGTGCTATAAATGTGAAATGTAAATTTTAGGTGTTAGATAAGTATGTATGTAAATGCTCTAAGAAAATAATAATGATGCATATCCGCCCAAACCCTCCATCATGATTCCTAAAAAAAGTTTCCCATAAATTTGGTTTCATCATATATGTAGTAGAACAATTTTTATGCTCGACCATAATTCCGGTTACAAATTCTAACAATGAATACGGAAATTCATGTTTCATTGAGAGTAAAATCTTGCAGTTCTCCATGAGATAAGAGTATGAAACTTTCTTCATATTTAGCAAATAAGTACCTTATATAAGAAGATTTACATTCATGCCTAATGTATTTACATAGCTATTACCTAAACTCAATTTGTACATATATACCACCATACCCATGCATGAAAACATGTAGTTCACTTTTCAAAAGTTAAACCAGTCGTATTTCTAATGTGATATGAAAGATTTTGGAGCTACAAATGTAAAAAAAGTGAAGTTAAGGTATTCGATATGTAAATAAATAGGAATTAGGTGGCATGCTGCAAATGCCCCATTTTAAATGCCATAGTAGATATTAATCAAGCCTTTCAACTTAAACTAACTCTGGATAATTGAGAAGATGTGGAAATAGCCATCTCAGACAAAGCATACAAATCATAAGGCATACCATGGAATGAGAACTAAGGTAAAGGATTTGAAGCCAATGGCCAATCTAACATTGCAACATAATATACAAAAAAACAGAAGAAATATATTATATTGAAAGCAAATCAGAAAATTTCTAAACAAAACTAGTAGTTTTAGTTTTTTACAATGTAAAAAATGATTGGTATAGTGATCATTTTTAGTTGAGACCCGTGGAGCCTGTTTTAAATCGTATAGTGATCGTTTGAGCTTACAAACATCATGTGAAGGTGTAGAAAACAAGCCTTGAGGAGGAGTCATATAGACATCTTCTTTGAGATCCCCATGTAAGAATGCATTCTTAACATTCATCTGCTTTAAGAACTAGCTTTTAGATGCAACAATAGATAATACCAGCAGTACAGTTATCATCTTAGCCACAAGTGCAAATGTTTCTTCATAATTATTCTCGTATTCTTGTCGATTGTCAAGAGCTACCAATATTGCTTTATATCTGTCAAGAGAGCATCAGATCGGAGTTTAAGAGAGTAAACTCATTTACAACCAATGGGTTTAATATAGGTAGGACACGAAAAATTGTCCCAAGTGTGATGGTCTTGAAGTGTCTGAAGTTACTCTTGCATGGTTTTACCCAACAAGCCTGTTTAGCAGCCTGAAAGTAAGAGATAGGAACAGTAGTATTAGTTAGAATTGCAGAATACCCATACATATCTAGAGGACGGATACGTCGAGTTGATCGTTGAAGACTTATTGGAGCAATTTCTGGATCAAGGTCGGGGAGGATTGGAGGTGAAGGGGGCTGACGTCGTGTGTAGACAATGTCCGGTATGAACCATTTATCCGCAGAGTAATTATCAAATTGTGGAAGTATAATTGTATCCGGTGTCGATACGTGATGCTGAAAGTAATATTCATGCTCAAAGAAAATCACATTTCGGGAAATATGTCAGCGACTATTAATTAAATCATAACACACAAAACCTTTATGATTAGGACTATACCCCATAAAGACACATCGTACTAACTGAGCTGTCAACTTATGATGTTCATAAGCATGTAGAAGAACAAAGCAAACACATTAAAAAGTATGTAGCATATGATAATTAGGATGTTTACCAAAAAATCAATAGTAGGGAAAATCATACTTCAATTGTTGAGTTGGTAAACGATTAATGTGATAAACTGCAGTAGATAAAGCTTCAGTCCAAAATTTAGCTGGAATAGAGGATTCTATCAGTAATGTGCACACAATATCTAATAGATGTAGATTTTTTCGCTCAACAACTCTATTTTTTTGCGGTGTATAGGGACATGAACGTTGTGAAATAATACATTTGTTTGGAGAAATGCTTGAAACTCATTAGACATGTATTCACCGTCATTATCAGATCGTAAGATTTTTATGCAAACAGAGAACTAAGTTTCAACATATGCTAAAAAAGTTTGAAATCCAATAAAAACTTCTGCTTTAGAGAGCAAAAAATAGATCCAAGTAAATCGACTGTAATCATCAATAAATGTCACAAAATATCTATATTGAGCATGTGAAATAACTTGTATAATTCCCAAACATCACTATGAATAATGTCAAAACATTTATTGTCCCGACTGTCTGAATTTGGAAAAGATAATGTCTTACTTTTTCTAAGTTTACAAACAGAACAGTCCATACTAAAATTTTATCTGTAGAATGAAAAATACAACTTTTAATTAAATGTTTCCAACACCATATCATTTGGATGACCCGGTCTTTTATGTCAGATGTTTGTCTTATTCTCAACAACTGAAGAAGCTAATGACATATTCTGAGGAACTGTGAATTGTAATGGAAATAGTCGCCCACTTTAGGCCCATTCGTTATCACCTACCCCGACACTTGATCATGCACAGTACAATCATCACGAGAAAAATGTACGTCACAGTTATTATTCACAATTTGACCAGCAGAAAGTAAATTAGTAAATAATTTAGAAGAAACCAAGACATGTTTGAAGGAGTTAATATTACCAACTGTTGTAATTTGAATATTATTTTCATCGACAACCTGAATATGTTGAGTACCAGTGTACGGTCGTTAGTTATGCAATAAATTAGTTGTGTCAGTCATGTGATTTGTGGCGCCTGAATCAACAAACCAAGGAGAATGGACAGAAGTAATAGTTTCACATTTCCCTTGAAGGCCGAGAGCAGAAAAGGCAGAGAGAATCATCTGTTGAACCATATCTGGTGTGACAACTAATTGATTATTGCCAGCAACTGTGGATATCAAGCCAGGACTGTGAGTTTTGGATACTGTGGCATGAAGTGCTTGTGGTTTGTAGTTCTCGAGTTGTGTACGACACTCCGTAAGGGTATATTCCTTTCGCTTGCAATAATTATAATACTTATTTTTACAATTTCGTGCAATATGACCAAATTTCTTGCAGCTGTAGCACTGCACTGGTCCCTTCCCTTTAGTCTGAGCAGGATATGTCATATTAATTATTTCTGATGATCTACCTGTTGTATTAATAGCAGCTTGTGTCGCCAATCTTTGTTCTTCGCGCAGTAATTCACCAAAACAAATATCCAAACAAGGAACTGGATCTCTGTTCAGCAACCAGCTCGAGCAATTTCAAATTCAGGTATGAGCTTCATTAAAAACAGATCACGGTGACTTTCTTCATGAATAACCTGAAGACTAGCTAAGTTCTCCTTAGACACCTTAGCATAGATAATGTCAGTATATTTGCTCCATAAATTTAAAAAGCCAGATAATATTATTCAATTGAAAGATTGCTCTGACTATAATTACTCATGTCAAGTTCCAATTGGAAATACTTCGCAGAATTATCTTGATTGTAAACGTGTTTCAAGTATTCTCACATTTCTTTAGCGGTGCCAAAGGATCGCAAATTGTTCACCATACGAGCCTCAATAGATCCCAAAATCCAAGAAACAATTCGAGCATCATTTGCTTCCCATTGACCAAGATCTTTTGCCTTAATAGGAGCTGGAGAAGTCCCATCAATATGACCCCAAAACTCCTTCACTTTTAAGAACATTCTAAGCTGAAATTCTCATGCAGCATAATTCTTTCCCGTAAATCTGATAGCTAGAATTTCAGAAGACATTCTAAATAGAATTTTTGTGGATTGAAATCAACCACAAAAAAAATCACAAAGAGTCAAGATATTGCTTTTTGGGGTTGAGCCGATGTCGGAATCGGCGGTGACGGGATCGAGTCGATCTCAAAATCGGCGGATGAGCAGACGGATAGCGGAATCGTGGAATCGGCCGGTGACTGGTTGGGATCGTAGAATCGGCGGAGACGGGATCGAACCGATCTCGGAATTGGCGGATGAGCAGACAGATCGCAGGATCGCGGAATTGGCGAATGACGGGTCGGGATCGCGGAATCGGTGGATACGGGATCAAGTCGATCTCGGAATCGGCGGATGAGCAGACGGAACGCGGGATCGCAGAATCGGAGGATGACGGGTCGGAATCGCGGGATCGCGGAATTGGCGGAGACGGGATCGAACTGATCTCGAAATCGGCGAATGAGCAGATGGATCGCGACAAATACGATCGCGACAAAGCGGATCGCGGTTCGGCAACGGATTTCATTGAACTTGGACAAAGGTGAAAGAAAATGTCGTAGAACTTAAACAAAGACAAGAACGAGCGCTCCTGGCGAGGAAGCAGACGAAGATGCCAGCAATGATTCCCTTCGTTATTTTCGGCGAAGATAACAAAAGTCAAGAATAACAACAAGAATTCAGACCGATTCAAGCTCTGATACCGTATCAAATTTTGAACAAATAGATTGAATGCTTTTTCCTTTGCTTTCATTCCAATAAATAATCGTCTGTACAATCTATTTTAGGTACATAATATTTTGTATAAGCTATTCTAGGTAACTTAATTAATACATATGTCTAATCTAAATATTCAGCTAAAAGGAAAGATTTCATGCCAATATAATCTTTCCTTCTTTGCAATATTCAGCTAAAAGGAACGATTTCATGCCAATATAATCTTTCCTTCTTTGCAATATTGCAAAGAAGGAAACTCTTTATTTACTCATGATTGATAATAATGAGCCACATGGTGAGTCAAGCTCCTTGTCTCCATTAATGAGATGGATGCTAAAATATTCAAAAAGAAGAGTAATGAGCAATTGAAGAAATAAATATATATGCTAAAAATGTAAAAACATCAAACTTTAGAGTGGTATAACGCGAGAATGAAGAAGATGAATTTGAAATGATAAAGTGAGATCAAATTCAAGAAGAGTATGTCTTGAGGATGAAATTGAAGAAATAAAGAAAGATATAATTAAATTATTCTAACATATCTAAACATGAATTTGGGTAATTTGTGTTAACCGTATGAGCCCAGTTGGATTATTAAGTAATTTCATAGGGGTATCAATTATTTGATGATAAAAACAGGTTTATTGTTCAATATTAATTTTCTTGATATTTGATAGTTCTATTTGTTAACTAACTAGCACGTGCAATCTGAAGAATATTTAAAATGAAAAATTGATTTAATGACAAGGATGCAACGATATTTCAAGTATTTGTGCTCAGTATAGGTTGTGTGGTTATGAATTTAATTGATTAAAGTAAAGATAGATTGGTCCTCAAACTCAATTATGTATGAAAAAAATATAAATTAACAAAAATCCTACTTTGTATGCTTAACTATAAATATATTATATAAAATGCCTATAAACTTATTAAGAATCTACACATTAAAAATGCAATATTGCCGTTGTTTTATGGTACTATCTGGGATCAAATCATGTATCATGATGCATGGCACATATATGATGGCATATAATCTATGACCAAAATTTGTACTGATTAGTTTGACTTATAACATGACTACCATAAAAGTCAGCAATTTTTTTTTGCCTATCTACTAGGCTACACCTCATGATTGTAAGCCCTGCTTGATTACTATAAGCTCTTGAGTTGATAAGTGTTCATCCATAACTGTATTGTGCTCAACTTGGCTTTAATTTTTCAACTTAATTCAATGGTTCGATGGGGTCCATTATCATACTTGAGCACATTTCAAAGAGAACGACCACCAAATATGCTCCATACAGTTAAATTAACTCTCGGTATATCACACTTAACGATGTTAAAACTTTAAATTTGAGGGAAGTGAAAGCCAATATTAAGAAGATGATAGATGAACCACATATTTTCATCGAAAAAACATAGACAATCGAGTCCCTAATACATTATTTGAAACCCACATCCATTAGTTGAATCTTTTAGCATCTCCATCGCCTAATGTATAGGACTCAACTTAAGTACACAGTGCTCCATCCTCTTAAACCATGTTCACCCTCAAAAACATTGCTCTCTGGTACCTTAACAACACATTTTCTTCAATGACTCCATGAAGAGCAAACATTGATATATAATCTATATACTTTCATCATCCCAATCCAATTACAAGCAAATTGTTTCCAATCTCACTTAACTATTCATTCCAATTAAAATCTTCATTTAAAATTATCTCATTTAAGCAATCTTCTTAAGCAATTTTTAAACATGTCTATAAGAGCTCCACCGCTCATTCTTCAACCAACCCAATCCATTTTCAGCTACCTCATCCTAACAGATTTTCTTCTGAACTTCTCTAAGGTCCTCAGTTCACACTTCCCCCTTCCCAATTTACAACAACTACCCTAACAACTTCTCATCAGCAACTTTCAGACATTTCTTCTAATTTTAGCCATAGGGTCTGTTGAGGAGCTTTCTACAGCACACAATTCCACCCTCCAAATTCACTGAATATAAACACACATGAAATCAAGAAGATGAAGACGAGTTAGGGTTAGACTCACATCAAGATGGACGGCCGTGATTAGGGTGGTCGCGTCTGCATCGAGGAGAGTGACGACTCGTCGTGGAGAAGAGCTGAAGGATCGGCACTGGATCAGGTGAAGGAGGTTTCCATACGCATCATATACCTTGAAATCGCAGCCCTTGAGACCAACTCGGCACTTTCGAATAGTGTAATCTGTCGGAATTTCCCAGGTCGCCGGAAAGATCGCCTCAGCCATCTCGCGCAGAGGAGAGCAGGAGACCGCGATTGGGATTGACAAAGGGCATCAATTCATCGATTCAATCTGTCGCAGACCTCAGAAACTACAGGTCAAAGGACGATTTTTAGGGCTTTTTTATTGAAGACGAGAAGAGTTCAAACTGGATGTTGGTCTGGAGGATTAAAAAAAAAACAAAAATCGATGAGCATAGCTCGATTGAAGCGATCGCCGTGGCCGCCCCGTTCCTTCGACCGCCACTTCCAAGAAATATATATGTAGAGAGAGAGAGAGAGAGAGAGATTAACGTCGACATCGACTTTCACATCTCCATTAAACAAAGCTTGGGATGAGTTAGCAGGATAAGAACTGGGGTCAAAGTGAGTCAATCCAACTCAGTGAGCTGGCTCGAGTTCGGCTCAATAAGTAGCTCATGAACTGAGCTCGATAAGCTAATAAGTTAAGCTCGAGCTAGCCCCGACTTCTTTTGGAGTTTTGGGAATCTAAGAGTCTCATTTTTCTCTCTTCTTTTTTCTATTTTGGACATTAGGGACAATTAATCATAAAATAATCGCTACAGTATTTCTAATTTTATCCGCAAGTACCTCTAACATTTTGATGGGAAGGCTTTAATGTTGAAAAGATCAACACCCGCTGTGTAATCTCACGTTGGTGATGTGATGGTGGCTTGGGCAAAAAACTTGGCATCGAAAGTCAATTTGTGCATTAAATGTTGAACGAACAGATATATCTTGATTTTAGCATTATTTAACCACTTCTGTGGACTTGATTTAGCCACTTAGGCTAGCAGAACCACTTAAACTACTTCGCCCGATCGATAGGCCTGTTTGAGCCACTTCGACTGGTGAATCTGGTTTCTGTGAATAACAAATCACCGTGAATCTGAGAAATTTTAGTTATACATTCAACCCTGTAAATTCTTTTTCATATAAATAAATTATTAAAAATTTAGTAATTTTTTTTTTACAAAATTGAGAAAATTGATGGTGGGCCATCAAATATGTGTCCAATAGCACCTTTCATTTTTACTAATTTAATGTCTTAGTGTCATTTTATTATTTAGGGCTAAAATGCCAAATGTCATTCTAAAATATATTTAAATTATTTTTTCTTGTCACTAAATTTAATTTATTATAAATATAAATTTAAAAGCCAAATAATAATTAAGATATATTAAAGAAATATTTACATATGCACCGCATAATTCTTATGTATTTACACATGTAACCCCTAAATTTTAGTTCTTACATATATATACACTTTACCTATACATAAAAGAGCGAATTTAAATTTCTTAAATGTTAAAATAGTGGTGCTTAATTTTTGATTTGATGTGAAAAATTTAGGTTTTTATAAATGCAAGCAATTAAATTTTAGTTGTTGGATATGTAAATAAATAGGAATCGGGGGGTATGTAGGTAAATGCCACTATATTGAATGTAAATCAAAATTTCTATAATTTTATTTGATTAGATGTTGAATTGATAAATTCAAATAAATATTAGAAAATGGGCAGAATTATTAGTTGAGGGGTTTATTAGTTATATTACATATAACATATAACTCAATTTTTATGCATTTACATATCTAAAGTCTATACTTCAATTTTGACATTCATAGTATGTTATTTTAATTAAGAAGCTATTAAGTAATTACAAATAAATTAATCTAATTATAACAAATTAGATAATATTATTAATAAATTACTAATTGATGTATCTCTCCCTCACCCGTTTGGTCCGATTATAGCTAGTTAGAAAGGCAACGACGGGATCACAACGTACAAAGGCTACTGAAACTCTTCTTTTTTTTTTTCATTTTGCTCCATCGAGTCCACTACTCCCCGAAAAGCATTGAATAAGGTGAGTATGTTCGCTCTATTCATTCTCAATGCATGTTCTCGGATTTATAGTGAAATGGTCGAATTTACTAAATCTGAGATTTACGCCGAAAATGAGTGAGATCTGAATTTAGCAAATTCGGTGATTTAACTTGTCTAAAATGATCATTTGGCTGGATTTTTAAGCAAATATTACTTTAAATCTCAAAACAATTGAGCGGCCTATTTATGGATGATCGAGGAATCTGACCATAAAAGCATGATCTGAGCCGTCACTCTATGGCCGGTCGTTCAGTCGGAGTCGACCGACATACTATGACGAGAGACTCGATCAGCGGACCGCACCCGTAGTCCCAATTGCCTAGATGATTCTTACAAGAGTGTTCGATCGGAGCTAGTCGACGGACGATTCTTTACTTGGGCAAATGCAACCGCCATCCAAACGGTCGCACTAGTCTAATAAATAAAAATGAGTTAACTAGTCAGTCACCGTCAAATTCAAATTCAAATTGCAATACATATTTAGTATAAGATCAACACAATTAATCACATTAAAAGTAGTTTCCATAACATTTCCCTTCGTTCTGTAATTGTACAAATAAGCTTCTATAAAAAGGTGACGAAAAGATAAATGAAGAGATTTTTTCCCCACTTTTCCCCACAAAAAATTGCCTAAATGACCCCAATCCACATCTATTCCTCCTTCTCCCAACTCTAACTCATAAGATGTGCTCACAAAAGATAACTTAGGATTCAACATCCTAAAAGGTGGTGTAGTGAGCATGAACATGCCTTGGGCGAGAAGCGGAGCCAACTACAAAGGAGGATCCCTGCAGAGAGAAATAATTCCATGAAGTTCAACAAAGAGACGGCACACCGAGACATACAAAAAGAGGTACAGGCATTGCGAACACAAATAATGGACCAATTCGAGGCTCTTCTGGAAGTCATAATTTTGCAAAATGCTCATACACCGCCCAAGAAAGGAGAGTATCGGGGAACCCGCCTCCACAAGGCTCCCCTCGACAATCTGCCAACACCTCAAGGCTAACCCACCAACCACCCTGCCAAAGTGCCAAAAGATTCCCAATTTGCAGCATCACTGCATTTACGTTGGCAGTCCCACATCGAATGGACCGAGTGAGAACATTCGCATGATTGGTTATGGGTAGCGCCTTCTCCCGAAGGATCCTAGAAAAAATACCCCCGATGAAGCTCAAGATTTCTCACTTCTACTCCTACAAAGAAAAAAGTGACCGGGCTGATCACATCGCCTCTTTTGATTCAAGGTTCAGAGTTTTATTGATCATTGATGTTATGAAGTGTTGGATGTTCCTGGCTGTGCTAAAAGATTCTTTGCTCTAATAATTTAATAGTCTGACAGATGGAGGCATCCAGTTGTTCTTCAAATTCTAGAAGCTCTTCCTAAAACACTTTGCTAAATTACATAAACCATGGAAGGATATAGAGACCCTGCTTTAGATCAGGCAAGGGAAGAACGAATGCCTAGGACATACATCACTTGTTTCCCATAACGGGAGTAAGAGGGCCCCGTGACTTCCCTTGACCAGGAAGGCTCTAGATTGACACAGGCGGGCCCCTTAACACCAGAATGGACATCAAACACATCCAATATCCTCCATGCAACTGTAGGTTCTCCCTTGTGGGGTCAAATCATCGCAAACCCTGGTTTTGTCCCCCAAACATGTATTGGAGGTTCCAAATGGATATCTTGAACTACAGGATGCTACAAGTGAGCAGTGAATCTTTCTGAGCCATCCATGTGGACACCTACACATGTGCATCAAAAATTGACGCCAACTGGTCGGACAATCGAGCCAGGGTGACCAGCCGGACCAAAGTGATCGGTTAACCAGGCTGAGGCAGCCAGTCAGACCAAAGTGCTAAGTTGACAAGGCCGAAATGGCCGTTCAAGCCAATGTGACGCATACAACATGTGAGATGCAAACATACAACATGACATAACATATGATGCAATGCACATGCTAATGTTCCATAGCGAGCCATTCTTGTCCTAGCGTTGTCACAATAGAGCCTAGGTTTTAGTGTACGATGTGCAAAATAGCCTCCTCTGGCTTTGGCAAGGAATGTGAGGATTTTTTTCTCTCTGATTTCTCTAAGAAAATGGCTCTCCACATTTTTCTTAGAATAGGCTAGCTATAATGTTTTTCACATTTTACAACTCTCCACGATTTTGTGAAATTGACTAGTACAATGCCTTTTTCCATTCCAAAAAAACCTAAATGTTCCAACCCCTCTAAGAAAAGTTGTAACCACCAAAGCCAGAATAAATACGGATTTCGACCGATTTGGGTTCAAGCTAAAGCTTTTGCAAGGATATCAGTCGAGTTCATAGGGGACTTTGTCCAGCTGAAGCTTCCCTATCCTAGCAACTTTCTCTAGGAAGACAACAACCTAGCCCTAAAATTCTCTACACAAACATAGGGATCACTAGGAAAATAAAGAACAAGGTTTTAGAAGGGGGTTTCACCTACGCGATGACTGCTCAAAATCTTGCTTTGTCATGGATGAAGCTCTCCTCGTCGTAGGAGAGGTGGCAAAGCTAAATTCCTTCCCCCAAGTGGTGAGGAAACTGTCCTCATTAAAGAGAACACCGTGGTCACCGGAAACCTTATCCAACGTAGGGAAGAAGCTCTCATTGCCTAAGAGAAAATGTCAAAGTCCATCGGAGATTTCTTTCTTCAAAGAAATATGAAGCTCCCCTTCGTTGTAGGAAAAGATTATAAGTTTTCCGCCTATGATCTTCTCGCAAACTAGGATGAAGCTTTCCTATCCTTGATTCCCGAAAAGTTAGTCAGAGAGGAGGAGTTTGCCGGAGAAAAGGAGGGAGGAAGAAGGTGAAGAAGACGTTGGAAGACCCACTGTTTAGCTTCTCTCCTTAAGGAAGACGAAAAGGCTTTCTAAACTCCTTGCTCGAAGAAGCTTTCTCCCAAAGAATCTCCAAGAACCCTTTTTTATTTGTCCTAAGCATCAACTCTTGGTATAAGAGGATGAATAGAAGATGGGAGAAGTAAAAGTTCTAGCCAAGCTTAAACCTAAGCTAACCAACCTTCCCTCCAATTTTTTCATAACAAGCTTGATTAGACCATAGGAAACTGTCAAAATCAGCCGAAAAGTGACATCACGAGCCCCCTTTTTGCCTCTCCCATGCAATCTTCCATTAGCCAATGAAATCCCAAATGTTGGCTACATAGGGGAATGTGTTGTGTCAAACTGTCTCATAATTTTAGGTTTTTCATGTCCATAAACTAGACTAGCACCTAGGCGCCACGAAGCTGTTGCCTGGGCACCCAGTCTAGCGCCCCCTCTGGCACGTAGGTGCCAGAAGGGTGGCGCCAACTTTCTCGCTTCTCAGGAAAATGTTGTTTTTTTTAGGCATTCTGGATGCCTAGGCACTCATGATTGACCCCTAGTGCTTAATCTAGCACCTACGCGCCACTAGGTAAACACCTACTTCCCCAGAGCTTGGAAAATTGCTCCAGAATGCAATTTTGGGTGCCCATGCCTCGGTTAAGCCCAAAAACCCTAATTTTGTGTAGATCGTCCGATGGAGGGTTTCTTAGATCTGTAAGTTACGGAGGATTATGTATGACTTATATATGGTCTCATAACATCAAAAATGAGTATTTTGATTGGTCATTCATCGGGGAAATCATCACCAACGACCTCCCTAGACCTTGGCAAGGGGAGGGTATTCCAAAGCCTAACTTTTGCCCAGATTACCGTCAGAAGGTCCTCATCTATTTGAAAACAGGAAAAAAATATGTATCACTAAAATATGATCTCGTAACTCAAAAATAAGCATTTTGGATGTTTCAAACTAGGGTGTTTATTGGCAACGAGCGTCCCAGACCACTGCGGGGGTAGAATTGTTCCAAACCCAATTTTTTTCAAAATATGTGTGGCGAATTTAGACGACTACCCTTGGCCTCAGAAGACTTTGGATTGATGGAGTTGGGTCTCTTAACATCAGAACAGACATAAAACATGCCAAGAGTCATAGTTAACACCACCTTAAGGTTAAATCTCAGATATGGTCAATCAGGTATTGGTCCTGATTTTGCACTCAGGACACACACCAAAAGGTCTGATGGGGCGTCTTTGACGGTGGATAGCTGGAAAATTCTCATGTTGTTTAAATAGACACTCATTGTACGTGACATCGAAAATTGATGTTAATAACGACTATCTCTTATAACTTTACACTTTATTTTATGAAGAGTGTATAACCCACTTGCTCGCTCACTTGCTCTGGCATCCATTCTAACCAACAACTAAGATTTGATGTGCAATGAGGTAGCTAATTCATTTTTTAAGGTATTGAAGCCGCCTATATAAAAACTTAATGGTCACAAAAATTGAAATAAAATAAAACTAAGATCTTGATCAACTTCATATGTAAATTATATGTATGATAGTCAGGCAGCTATTATCTGATTGACATTGCTAGACAATCTCTATGGAGCGTCAATGTCACGTCAGACCATTGAAATCGGGGCAATTTTATCAGTCTGTCTTTTCTACAGAACAATAGATGCCCATACATATCCATCATCAGATCATTGACGTCATGTCAGACCAGCGTTGCTGGGTTGTCATCTCCACCAGACCACCAACACTTCATCAATGTTGAGTCATCACCAACATCATCCGCTTCCATCACCATGCAATCGTTGTTGTGTCGGACCACCATCGTCGCTCTACCACCCCCACAAGAACACCATCTTAGGAACAAATTGAGCCACCACTGCCACTATTCTTTATGTGATATTTTATACATAACACTTTGGTGTTTTAAATTTATTCATGAAAAATATGTATTTTATTTTTAAAGTGATAACATGTTCATTTCTTATGTAATATTAAAGATTTGAGTGTTCCGTGTGCAGCTATGAAAATTCAGGGGTGTGATATGTACAAAGGCAGGCTCGGGAATGGTTTAGGTTTTTACCTGTATGAAAGGACAATTTAGTCATTTACCCCTCCTTAAATATCAGTTTTACACCTCTTAAAATATCACTTTGTCCTTCGTCCTCCCAAGCTCCTCTCGAGCTAAGTTTAAATGGTTCTATTTATGTAAATACCCCTTAAGTTTTTTAAATTTAGTGCGTGGGACCGAGGTTTTAAAAAGTCTGGTGGATGCAAATCAGCTTTTGTGGATAAGGACGAAGCCATAACTTAAGGTGGAATGATGAGGACAGAATAAACTTTTTGCTAATTGAATATGAAATTGTTTGAGCATTTGAATAATTGTTATTGTTTGTGTTTGACTCGTTAAAATTAATTTAAAAAAATCAATATAAATTATTGGATTAGAACCTGGACCAAATCTGTGCAAAAGAAAACACGTAACCACATTACCGCACAAGCGATTATAATTTAAATTTTTACATAAATATATATAATATATTACTATATAAATTATATGAATAATGTATTATTATATAAATTATTATACGAATTTTTTTTTTGTAATTTCGAGCTAAAACAAGCCAAACACGAGGAACAAATAATTGTTTGTGTTCAGCTCGTTTACCCAAACACGAGCTACTTAACGAGCTAAACACAAGCTGTTCACGAACAATAAACTTTTTTGACAGCTTCATCGATGCCACACAATGCCTGTTATCCAACACCTTTAATTTACTCTTTCTTTTTATTACTTTTATGCCATCCAAATCTTTAATGTAACATAAATATGTGAAATACACATCTTCATGCATTGGCTAGGTGGTTTGCATGTATAAATTGAAGTTTAGAGGTTAATTATATAAATACCTAAAAATTGAGTGATATGTATGTAAATCTTTTTTTTTCAATAAATTATTTCATTAAAAATAGTATATTTTTATTTGGATATATTTTAAAATTTAAGGATAAGATAATTATATAAAATGTCGTATAATCTTTTTTATAAAAAATATATATTATATAACTACAACAATTAAAAAAAACACAGTTTTTTAGAAATTAGGTCTCATAAGTGTAAAAAATAAAATTTAGGGGTGAGATATGTAAATGCATAAGAATTTGGGAGTAAAAATGTAAATGTATATGTTGTTGCTTAAACACCCTTGTATGCCAAAAATTTGAATACAAAACACGTTCTACATGATGTGGGACTAAATAGTGACAATTTTAATTATAAAGGAAAAGAGGGATGACCCTGATGAAGGAAAAATTATTGCATACGTACACCGCATGTATCTCTGCATGCGGTGTCCGATCCTGACCGTAGATCACAGTGATCTACGATCATGATGTATTTCAGTTTTTTTTTTAACTTTTTTTTTAGTGAGGCCTACCGAAATACATCCTGACGGTAGATCACCATGATCTACGGTCAGAATCAGACACCTCATGCATCTCAGCATGCGGTATCCGTATACAATATTTTTTTTCTAATGGAGTCGCCAAAAATAAATCCTCTATAAAGATGCTTTTGAAAATAAATAATCATTTCAAATTACAACATTTTATAAAATTTAGTATCAATAGAAGACAAAGTTTTAAGCTAGGAATTCCACTAAATAATTTAATAAAGGTTCTTATCAAATTTTATCACAGACACACAAACTTGTATAATGATTTTAGGGACACACACACATTTAAATGTAATATGTCTCACCATCAATCATATACCTATTTGTCATTGTAATAAACTTTTCTCACCATCAGTCTTGATACGCTACAAACAAATTTTTATCATCCGACATGAATCTCGATGCAATATTTTGAGCAAGTAATATTCAAATTTTGATAAAAAGTCATCCAGAACTCCGATTTCAGTAAACTTATAGTGAAGCTAACCAGCTCGATAAGAAGTATCCAATGATATAAGACTAGTCTAATCCGGGTTAGATCAAACGCAGATCAAATCATTAAACTACTTATGGAGGATTTTTGGACACATTTGAAAGGTCAAACAGACATCGAATCTTGCGATTTCATAGTCAAGTCAAGCATCTCGATAAGACGAATCCAACGAGCTCAAGCTTGCTCAATTTTGACATCGTTAAGACACTCAAATGTCCATCAAACGCCATCCGATCAAGGGAGGCTCTCTGGACCGTCCGATCACAATGATTCATAATTCTGCATTAATTGCACCGAGAACACTATAAATAGAGTCTTACCCCTCATATACGGGAAGAGAGCTTGAGAGAGAACTTGAGGCTTTGAGAAAGAACTCAAGTTCAACATCATCTTTGTTATCGTCGACCTTCGTCAACCACCGTCGACCTCTGTCGACCACCGCCGGCCACCATCGACCACCGCTGACCACCGCCGGCCACCATCGACTATCGTCGACCACCGCCGACCGTCATTGATTTTCATTAACTACCATCGATCATCGTCCACTACAGTTGACGAGACGCCGTTATTCGACGTTAACTTGGAAAGCTATCAACCATTTCTCTTTTGTAGAACAAGAGATCTCTGTAATCATCAATCTATAGTGGATTTTCATAACTTGGCCATGCCCCGTAGTTTTTTTTCCTTTACGAGTTTTCCACGTAAAAACTTTTGATGTCATCACATGTTATTTCACTTTTCATCTGAGTTTGTGTTGAATCCTCGTACAATGCTAAGACGACAATCATTTACTCTACCGCCGCAAATTTTCCAGCACGGATCAAACCTGCTCAATCCTCTTTAGTTAGCTAGATGAGGAAAGTTAAAGCTTTAGGCTGCCGTTGAACCCGGAGGATGTAAATTCAATGATTTTTGCCCCCATGAGATCCAATACCTTAGTTTCTTGTTCTCAATTTTAGACATTTTCAAACCTTTTCTTACTCTCGTTACAAGACTTCTCTCCAACCAGGCTGATTTTCCTTCGAATGAGTTGTTACTTTTGAGGCTCTACATTCAGTTCTTGTTGGAAATACTTTAATGATAATCATAATCTCACTTGTAGGTGTTTTTTGCTACATCTATTCTCTTCATACACAAATACGATAAGTTTTCCTTATAGATGACAAGTTCTGCGGTAATAATGCACATGTCATTGGTGACTTAGGGTCCGTTTGAGACAGCTTATTTGGTGCGGTGGTATTTTAAAAATGCACCTAATCTGTTTGGGTAAACTGTGTTTTGACAGCTTATGCGTTTTCAAAATGCTGAAAATAGTGTTTTCACACCGCACATATCTAGGTGCAATAACAGCTTTCTGGCAGTGGTCTAACTTTTCCAAAGAAAATAAAAAATTTTAATAGCCACCGCACGCAGCTTATCCACAGATTATTTTTAATCAACTTATCAGCAAATTATTCAATAAACTGCAACCGCCCCAAAAAGACCCTTAGCATCTATATATTCAAGCCAATAACATTTTTGACCCTATATACTGACCCCATCATAAAGTTTATATCTATTATTGTACAACTAATTATGTATGATAATCTATATTTAAAGTTAACCAAAATCAAACATATTACTAAATGCTTATGTATTTACATATCAAACAGTTAAAAATTAATTTTTACATATATGTCCCTTTACCTATGCATGAAAATGTGCATTTCACCCATTAAAAATCAAAATTATGTTATTTACATAAGAATTAGGCGATATGAATGTAAATGCCCCTAAAATTATTTTGAAATCCACCCATGGTATTACTTTATATGTTTACTATTTCTCCTATGTATTTACATATCTAACATCTATATATATATATATATATATATATATATATTATTCATGGAAAGATACATTTTGCATTTTTTCTTTAAACTTAAAAGCTTAAAATAGTAATATATTTTTTAATATAATTAAAAAGTAAATTTAAAATGGCAAATATGTAAATACATAAAAGTTGTGTGCGGCCCTTAAAAAAAAAAAGCCAAAAAACGAGGCCGTGGTGGGCCAGGTCGACTGCCGTTGTTTTTTGTCCTCAGTTTCCGGCCTCGGCAGACTCCATCACCCGTATTCCACTCGGCGACGATAGCCCTTATAGAAGCTGCCACGAATCTCTCTGCAACGAAAGAAATCCTTCGCATGAAGGCGATTCTTTATACGGTAATGCCGGAAGGCCTGAGGGGCTTCAGAGGGTGTTGTTCTTCTGGGTGATAGCTTCTTCTTCTTCTTCTTCTTGTTTCTGGTATTTTGCGTATTGTAGTTGGGTTCGGAATTGGAATCGGAGGAGGGAGATGGCGTCATCGGCGACAGTTCGTGTGGATAAGGCGACGAGCGATCTGTTGCTGGGGCCGGATTGGACCATGAATATGGAAATATGCGACTCCATCAATTCCGATCCCGGGTGACTGCTCTTTTAACTTTTGGCGGTGGTTTATATGTCATAGAATTTTGTTTGAACTTGCCTGATGGTTTGGTTGATTTATTGCTTGCTGTAATTTGGAAGCTGTCTGTTCTTGATTTTTGTTTTTTTTCATTGAAAGTTTTCTATTATATATTTTGTTTGATTAAGGCACTTGGTGTCTGAAGGATTGATCTATTGATGATTTACCTGTTCGGTTTTAGAGTGAGACGGTGATTTGATGCGTGTCTGAGGTTTTCGTCTGGATGATTGCTAGTTGTTGGCTAATTTCCAATTTGTGGAGATGCGCCACCATTTCCGATATGTTGTATGGATGAATTTGACTAGTATGGTATACGTTTTGAGGTAGACAGTGGACCTAATGAAAACTAAATTTCAGTTAATTTGGAATCAAAGCTATGTGCTTATTGTTTGATTTGCTAATTTAAATATTCTATATTCTGCTTATTTGTGTGTGGTTGAATGATCCATAGTAAACCTTTTTCTGCTTCAATTTTGATGAATTTCAGTCCTTTTGAGTAAAGCTCTTGAAACTCATTATTTAGTCATGTAGCCTATTCTTTATGATAAAAGTACTTATTATTATTTTTATTGATGGGGACTTGGCTTGGATTTCTTTGACGTCCAGTTTCTATATTACACAGTTCTTAGACTTGTTACATCTTTAATCTTGCAGATCTATTTTTCATGCTGTGATGACTTTTAGCTTGATATATTTCACTTTTTGTCATTTCAGTGCTTTAAACATACTTCATAAAAGGCAAAGTGTTGTTTCATAACTTGTACAATTGCATGAAATATAATTAATGAGAAATAAGGCATTGGCTCCAATCACACAATTACCATATTCTATATGATGCATTTGTCTTAATTTAGGAGAAGCCAATTGACGCTGTAATACAAATCATATTTTATGTATTGTATGAAGGGGTCTTCATGCCAGCAAATAAGAGAAGTGTCAAAATAGTCCCCTGCCCTGACTTTTTGAAGGGCCCGTTTTAGTTTCAGAGTTTATAAAAGTTTTAATTTAGTCCACCAGCTTTTCTAATATGGGGTTAAAATAGTCCCCAGTTTGGACATTTTTAGTTCCCATTAAAACATCTCAGGGACTAATTAAGCATTTTTATAAACTATGGGGCTAGAAGAGCTAATGTAAATAGTTTGGGGACTATTTTGACACTTATTAGTAAATCCTTAGAGATGCTTGTTTGAGTTATGAATGAGATAATGCCTTTACCCAAAACTTATAATCTACTATGTTTAGACGCGGTAAATTGTGATATGTTTGCCGAATTGCTGTGAGTGATTGGTATAGAAAAATATAGGATGTTACCCATATCTATGTATTATAAGCTTAGATGATACTTAATGCCATTAGTTTCTTGAAAGAAGGTGTTTGGCTTTACATTTAAGTGCTCCTTTTTTATATTTAATTTGTAATTTTAGTTGTGAATATGCTGGTTACTTCATGTGTGAGTTTTTTTTTGGAATTACCCAGAATTACTTATAATAAAGTTGTTTTGAAGGGATCATTTGTCCTTCTTGACACCGAACAAATTTTTTACTTCCTTTCTTATTAAAAAGAAGATTTTGGTGTACCATGTTCTGTTCTTCTTTGTAGATGCAACTGTATTATTATGAAATTCTAAACTAATACTTCAAATGTAATAGGCTGGCGAAAGAAGTTGTCAAATCTGTGAAGAAGCGACTGCAACACAAAAACCCACGGGTTCAATTTCTTGCATTAACAGTATGATTTCTTCATTCCTTTGCTAAACGAATTGCGTTAGGCATAAGAGGACACCTACTCATTACTTCATGATAGCTGCCTGTTCTCTCCAGCAAAGAGCCTTATGTTTTGAATGTTATCATTTTTTAATGATATTTTTTATCTTTTATGGACCCACTGCAGCTTCTAGAAACGATGATTAAGAATTGTGGTGATTTTATTCACTTCCAAGTTTTTGAGAGGGATATTCTGCAGGAAATGGTCAAAATTGTTAAGAAAAAGGTAATATTTTTTTTTTCTTTTTTTCTTTTTGCTAGTTCTGTAAATGTTATGAAATCGTGGTTTTATATGTTCTGTAAAATTCCATGTTTTGAGCTGATATATTTTGAACATTTCTTTTTTTTTTGTTGGACAATATAGCTTTTTGCAGCACAGAGGTAATAACACAGCTTAATATCTGGTAATGTCATGTTTGCCATATAACTGAAGTGATCACACTTTATAAATTAAGAATGCTATCATATCAGGTAAACATAGTAGCCATTATTCTCATCATTGGCCTTGTCCAAATTATTTGAGGTTGGCTTTATGAATCTTTATTCTCTAATTATGCTTATTGTATGCTATATGGTGATAATTCTAGAAGACTTTTGTGATCATCACAGGATTGCTACAGGTGTTTACTTTTTTATCATTTCACGATAGCTTTGTTTACTTGTTTTATTGATGCATTTAATTCTCTCCAATATATGTGCCAATTTCACTTATGTTTACCTTTTATTATCTTATCTCACTAGGTGTTATACTATCTAGTTGTTATCTTATTCAAAGTGAAATGCAAAGAGATTCTGAGGATGGATATCCTTGAATATTCCTCTTTTTGGGCTTGTTTTTCTCGTTGATGCCACAAGTTAAATGTGATTTCTGTAGTTAGGGTATCCTGCAAAAAGTCTAGAGCATATTCTAGGGTGTGGTTGATCCTGCCTTACCACCTTATGATGACAGACAAGAAGGGGGTGAAGTACTTGGAGATTGCAAAGATGGAGATTAAGAAGGTTCACACAAAAGTGCTAGAAATATGAAAGGGACAAGACCTTGTTTGGGGTTGTAACCTTAGGGTTTGAAAATGCTGGGTGACTTTGCTTGGGAATGAGGTAAAATATATCAGATCGAAAGCTGATTGTTGCACTGAAATTGGTGGCGCATCCAAATGCTAGGTTCCTGGCTCGCACATTGGAGCAGGCATCATATTTAAAAATAAATAAATAAATAAATAAATAACTTGTGGGAAATACACCAATAACAAGTGTACTATGAAAAGGCATAGGACAAAAATAACTTCTAGCCAAATAGAAGGAGATCGGGCCATAAACGTACTGTTGGAATTGACATGCCAACCTAACTTATAGAGATAAAGAGAGAAAACAAGACTTGTGCCAACAAGAAGGGAAGTTGACGAGCATGAGGGAGGAGAGATTGGAGTGAAATATCCTTGAAAGTATTGAAGTGTTTGATATATTGCAATGTGCCTGGATAGCCAAGAGTTAGAGCTTCATGCGCTTAAAAGTTAAGGGTTATATAATGTGCCAAAAAGGAGGCGTCCTCCTCTTTTGAGCTGGCAGGTTTGTATGGACAGTTAAACTAGAAGAGACCACCAAGTCTCGATTGTCGTGCATTTAGAATTGGTAGTGCTGATTTTCACAATTCAACGGAATTATTTTATTGATATAAAATTGGGTATAAATACACCTTATATAAATTTTATATTAAAAAATACTAAAAAAAGAAAATAACAGAAAAGGAAAGTTATAACACATATATCTCTAATTAATCAATTCCTAATAATTACTTGGAGATAATGAAACAACATAAAATAGGAAAGTCTTAAATAAGAAAGGAAATAAATCCAATTCATGGGAATAAATCTAAAATAGGAAAAGAAATAAATATAATCTTCATAATTTTTAACAAGAATAAATTATTTCTGAATATAATTTCTAATACTCCCCAACAAGTTGAAACATGATTGATAATCAAGTTCAACTTTTATTTAAAAACATCAAACAACGGGCGAGAAAGAAACTTTGTGAGGTAGAACTTGAAGTCTTCAACCCCAAGAGCATTTAGGGATACTTCTTGTTGATTACCGTTGTTTTTTATTACAATTTATGCAGTGTATGTAGGTAAACGAAAGACTTCTACAAGTAATGTTGCAGAAAAGTTAACAGGGAAGTAAACAATCTACATGAAAAGCTGACTTTTGGCTGACTGCGGTTCTCTTTGACTGTAGTTTTTATAATGTTTGTAGGTAGGCGGAAGACTTTTACAGGTAATGCTGCTGGAAAGTTTACAGGGAAGTAGACAACTAACAGGAAAAACTGCAGGGTATGGTCTACACAATAAAAAGGAAAAAACGTTGGAGGAGGGTCTGATACAAGAAAGTTTTCGGAGGAGTGGCTGATGTAAGAAAAAACTCCAGAGGAGGGTCGACTGTAGGAGAAAGCTCCTTAGGAGGGTCTGCTGTAAGAGAAAGCTCCGGAGGAGGGCCTGCTGTAAGAGAAAGCTCCGGAGGAGAGCTTGTTTTAGGAGAAAACTCTAAAGGAGGGGTCTGCTGCAGGAAAAACTCTTGAGGGCTTGCTACAGGAAAAAACTCTGGAGGAGGGTCTATAGGTCGGTTGTTGGGATTCCATGCCTAAGAAGATTCAGAACTTCGCGAAGAGCGCGTTAAAAATCATCACAGTCAATGTTGGGACATAAAATAGAAACCAGACAGGATGACAGTATCTGCAGAGCAAGGCGAAACACATTAAGACGCAGAAAAGAAGCCATAAGAGAAGCCCCAGCGTGGTCTCATGTGGCACGACCTTAGACTGGGCAAATCGTCGAATGTTTTCTAAGGGAAGCTCTGTACCGAGGATGGTGGAAGAGGAGTCGACACTTGTGCTAGTGATCTAGTTGTTATCACCGTCGTCGGTGAACAAAAAACATCTCCCGTTAAGCAGTCATGTATTTCAACTCGCAATGAGCAATAACTTTTGTTGTACCCCAAAGCATTTGATGGGCATGTCATTTGTCTCCTAAAACTTATTGTGATTTTTTGCAGGGTTTCAACATTAGTGGAAAGACCTGCAACCTGCAGGGAGAGAACCTAATGCCGTTGTTGCTGCTGGATAGGAGAGTTTCAGTGAAAAAGTTTTCAGGAAGAATCCGTTGGGAAGGGGTTTACCACTGAATTTTCTATTGCTCAACTGAAGAGTTCCAGTGAAGAACTTGCATGCAGAAAGAATCTCGTAGGGAGTTTTCTCTGCAACTTATGCTTCTTATAGAGCTCCTTCATTAAAGGAGCAATTCTCCTAAGTTGACATCTTGGAAGCCGAGGAAACAAATGATGTTCTTCCTAGAACTGTAGTCCCCCATGAAACAGTCCATCCATGGCAAACAGGCAATGTTATGCATACCCATCTTTTGCTTCCCAAACTAGTCGTTGCCTTTTGGATTTCTGATATAGACAGCGAAAGAGAAATGATTCAGACAAAAATAATCATGTTGAATCCCACTTATAACGAAGCTGACAATCACCAACATGTGTTTCTCCCCAATTTGGGAGAAGAGAAACTAGAAAAGAATATCTTGTCCAAAACACTATTATGCCAACAATCTCCTAGAAGCTGGAAGGCACCTTCTTCATCGAAAGATTAAGAAACATAGAATGGGCAAAAGAGATTAAGCCCACAAAGTACATTACCGGATAGAAAGTTGTGTGTTGCTTGCAGATCATAAGTCTTGAGATTGAATTGAAGGTCAAGGTTCGCTCTTAGAAGCAGGAGGAAGGCAGGGTTTGGTCTCAGAGAGTTTGAGGCCGGTTGCTGCAGAGTCTACATAAAGGATTGCTGGCGGTTGAAACCGGCGGCTGAAATCTGCAAAGAAGGAAGGTGACCGCCGATTGAAATCTATAGGGAAGGAGTCCGCCGACTGAAATCTGCATGAAAGGAAGGAGACCGCCAACTGAAAAAAAATGCAGGAAAAGAAGGAAGTTTCTGGCTTCTAGGGTTTGCAGGGAGAGGGTTTGGACGACTAGAATCTGCAGGAGGGAATCCCGATTGCTGCAAAGGCTGCAGGAGGGAGCTTCGTTGATGGGAAAGGCTGCAGAAGGGAATTCCAGTGGCGAGGCCTACAGGGAGAGAGTTTCTGGTGGGAAAGCTGAAAAGAGGAGGCGGAGGAAGGGCCTGTAGCATAGCAAAGATTGTTAGATGCAGGGAATCAAAAGTTTCTAGCTGCAGGAGACTCTAGGGTTTGTTTGAAGGTTCTAATACAATGTCGCTTTCAGAATTCTACAGAATTATTTTATTGATATGAAAAAAGGGTATAAATACGCCTTACATAAATTTTAGAATAGGAAAAACAATAACGAAAATAATAGTAATGAAAGATATAACACCTATATCTACAATTAATCTATTCATAATAATTACTTAGAGATAAATGAAACAATATAAAATAGCAAAGGAAATAAATCTAATCCATGGGAATAAATCTAAAATAGAAAAGGAAATAAACCCAATCCAAAGAAATAAATCTAATCCTCATAACTTCCAACAGGAATAAATGATTTCTTACTATAATTTTTAATAGTTAGAAATGACAAGGTGATCGAGAGAGTGTTTAAACTCGTTGCACATTGTATGAAATTAGAAATGAGCTATGGAGAGAAATTTCAGTCGTAGGATGAGAACCGAGGAATTAAAGTCATGGATCAAGTATGATGTAACAAAGAGGCAATGATAATGCAGCTAACAATTGTGTTGATGAGCTGGATGCTAAAAAGATTGGTACGATAAAATTTAGTCCTCTCATCTGTTGAGATGTGCTTGAAAGGATTATGATGTCGACGCCTTATATGCAAGAATTTAACTTTTTAGTGGAGAACTTGACGGGTTTAATGGCTGGCGGGGAGTTGATAAATGTTAATGGGTTGAAGGATAATATAGTATGACATGCTAGTGTCATTGTGTCAAAAGGCTTATTGATAGCTGCTAACAAGTTGCCATGTGACATGCTGACTATTTTGACAGTGCCAACATGTAAAGTACGTGCCAACTAGTCATGGGATAACAAGACAAATCTGGAATCATTGAAAAGAGAAGACTTGTGTTCTG
The DNA here is from genome assembly GCA_003013225.1 of Phalaenopsis aphrodite. Lineage (NCBI taxonomy): Eukaryota > Viridiplantae > Streptophyta > Magnoliopsida > Asparagales > Orchidaceae > Phalaenopsis > Phalaenopsis aphrodite. The sequence continues at coordinate 2,811,434 of NEWO01000018.1, forward strand.
GAACATCAAACAAATCTATATCATTGGAACTACTTGGAATGGATTAATCTTACTGTAAATAGCTTTGAGAAAGAGGTCAATAACACGTTAACAAAAAGTTTCCATCACCTCATCCACCCTCATCTCTTTATTCTATGTGCTCTCGGGACTTGCATCCATTGAGGTGGCTGCCTAAATAGCTACCAATTTGCATTTTTTTCTTTTTGATTTTGCTTCTATATCTATGAAAAGGCGTTCATGTAAAACTGAAACTGGGAACGAGAATATTCCATTAATTGGAATGGTAGGATCATTATAATTTCTTTTTGCATTATCATTCTCAATCGACATTAGGAATTGGTTAATGACGATTTCTAACTAAGGAACTTGTTGTGGCAGCCAAATTGCTTCCCCAATTCAAGGGATGGTTTCGGTACTTGCACACAGGCTTTCTTACCTTGAGCTTTGTGTCAATTTGTTTAGACAGGATTTGTGTATATGTTGAAGTGTATGCCTTTTTAATTTTTGTTTTTGTGAAATATGTGATATTAAGTTGATCATGGTTTTGTTTACTAAAATAACCCTTCTAATTGTCAACTTAAGTCAGTTAACCCCTATTTTTCAGTGCTTTAGGCACAACAATATATGCGACACACGGCAATACACATTCATATATGCTCTGTATTTCTCACGCATTCTTGCACACATAGATTGACACATATGTAGGTACACACAAGAACGTACTTTTAAATAATCCTATAGATTGGTAGGAATGGTTTTTTTATAGGGAAATTTACATACATACTTTACAATTCATATGTATATGCATATCTAACACTTAAACTTTTATATTTACATTTATAACCCTTTGGTGTCATAACCTATGCATGAAAATGTGTATTTCTCGTTTAAGAAGTAAGCAAAAGTGGTATTTTTGATGTGAAGTTAAAGGTTTGAGTGTAATGCATGTTAATATGAAATTTTAGGTGTTAGATAAGTAAATACATAAGAATTGTGTGATATGTATGTGAATGCCGCTTTTGATAATTTGTTTTATAGGTATCGTACTTTTTTTTTTGTTAGCTATTAATATCTGTTTATATATTTCTGTAGACTGATATGGAAGTGAGAGATAAAATTTTAGTATTGCTTGATTCCTGGCAAGAGGCTTTTGGCGGTTCTGGAGGAAAGTATCCACAGTACTTCTGGGCTTATACTGATCTAAAGGTATTCTTTGTATTCCTAGCTTGTGGTTTCTTCTACCATGAGGCAAAGTTTAGCTTTCAGCTGAAACTTGGCTAAATCTGACCCATCATCATCATCATTTAGCTTTATCCCAACGATTTTTTGGCCAATATGGCCTCTGGTGAAAGTTCTGAGTTTATGCATGTAAAAAAATATACTAAACAAATATGCTTTTTAAAAAAAATAACAAAATAAAAATAACAACAAAAAAACAAAATTAATCCTTAACAAGCCCTTATCTCATGAGGTATTTTTTTCGCAGAGGTCTGGTGTTGAATTTCCACATCACCCTAGCGATGCTACTTTGCTCTTCACTTCACCTACGCATCAAGCTGCCATTGCTAGAACTCCTTATATCGGGCATGGTGTGCCTAGTGACTTGCCAATGAGGCTTGATCAAGCAATGGCATCGGAAATTGCTAATTTGAGGTGGCCTTCTCTTCCGCTTTCTAAATCGCCTTGTGATAAACATTTGCATGCATGCCTCCCAATTCCTATGTATTTACTTATTTAATGTTGAAGTTTTATTTTTTACATTTATGACAATCAAATATTTCATATCACATAAAAAATACTTTCATTTTAACTTTTTTTAAAAAAATGAAATACACCTTTTTATGGTGTCAAAATTGAAGTTTAGGTATTAGATTTGTAAATACATAATAATTGAGTGGTATTTATGTAAATCTTCCTTCATCTTATTGAGATTTTCTTAGGCTTGGTTGCAATGATGTTTTTATGCACATCTTCTCCTGCTAACTGGATGAAAGTTTTGTTTTGCAATGTTCAGTTTATCGGACTTGGATGGAATCAGGAGTGTCATGGAGCTGTTAAATGATATGTTAAAAGCTGTGAATCCACATGATCGCGAGGTATGCCTAGTTGTCAAAAGATTAAAATGTCAAAATAGTCCTCTGACTATTTACATGGTATCATTTTAGCCCCAACTTCTATAAAAGTGTCAAATTAGTCCTCAAACTCTTTTAATATAAGCTAAAATAATTTTCCGTTGGGACCATTCTAATTCTTTTAATATAGGCTAAAATAATTCTCCCTCGGGACCATTTTAGCCCCCATTAGACTGGAGACTAAATTGAAATCTTTTTGTCATAATGTGCTTGGTGTTTGAAATATCATGAGTACAATCTTTGTTTTGCCATTAAAATATAAGCTGCACTTAGCCAATTTTCTAGAAACTCATTATATTAACGTTTTTCTAGGCTGTTGAGGATGAAATTATCAAAGAGCTTGTTGGCCAATGTCGCTCCAACCAGAAAAAGATTTTGCAATTGATTGAGTCAACTGGGTTAGTTCTAAAGCAATCATATTGTTATCGGTCATTTCCAGTCAAAGCTTCACTTGATTTTAAGCCATTGTTTTTATTATTCCGGAGGAAAACTTGTTTGCTTTTTTTTTCTTGGGAGATTTACATACATACCACTCAATTCTTATGTATTTACATATCTCACACCCAAACATTGATATTCACCCTTATGCTTTCGTGTCATGAACTTATGCATGAAAATACATAAGAATTGTTGATGTGATATTAAAAATTTGAGTGGTATGCATATAAATGTGAATATTTAAGTGATATGTAAATACATAAGAATTTTATGTTATGTATGTAAATGCTCTTTGTTTCTTTCTTCAATCCATGAAGCAAGTTCGGACATTTTGTGAAACTAATACTTGTTATTTCTATAACCTTGCTTATGTTGTAACCCCTGTAGCGACGAGGAGCTCCTAGCAGAAGGGCTTGCATTAAATGATAATTTACAAACCCTGCTTGCAAAACACGATGCGATAGCTTCCGGTTCTCCATTTCCAGAAGAATCATCTGAATCCATTTCTGCGCCGAGCCCTCCCTTCGCATCTGCAACCATTGCAGCCAACCGTTTTGAAGAGGACGAAGAAGAAGATGATGAATTCGCTCAGTTAGCTCGCAGGTTTCGAATCTTTGCATTATCTCCCTATCAATGCCATAACTCCCTAACATTCAAATCCTTCATTTTTGTCACTCTGCAGAAATTTGAAAAGTAAGTCAACTCCTACTGAAATCAATGCAACGACGGCCGGTAAACAGAGTTCCGACGAAGCTTCGTCCTCCACGGGAAGCCATTCATTAGCTTTACCCGATCCTCCGCCGCCTATTAAAACCTCTGCAAAGGATCAAAACATTATCGATCTCTTGCGCATGACATTGACTTCAAACTCATCACCATCTCACACACCAATCACTCCACATGCTCCATCTCCCACTTTTCAACCAAATGGATCTGCAGATCCTTTTGCCACAAATGTTCATGGGAACCCACAGAGCCCCCAAACTCACCCCGTGCCTTCTAATAGTTATGCTGCTCACTGGGCTGCGGCGCCCCCATCATCTTTGCCTCAACCTCAACCTTCTTCGTCTCCGCCGCAGCCTCAGTTTCTCTTTCGACCGGAACAACAACCACAGTATAGCAATTACCCGCCCCCTCCATGGGAGGATGTGCCGAGCACAAATCCCAATCCATTCGCACAGTCGACTTATATGATGGAGTATAATTCGGTTGGAATGAATGCCGGCTATCCTCCGGTCGTCGCCGGTGAAGCTCGGCCAAGCTCGAATTACAGACCAACAGAGCCTGGAGGTTCTCATAAGCCATTTGTACCTTCCTACAGATTATTTGAGGAACTGGTTGATTCTAGTAATTCCCCTGGAGCTCTGAAGGACAGCAGTACCTCAGGCCAAGGTATGGGCTATAGTGGGAAATAAAGCCGTTTGATTTGATTCTAAAATTTTTTAGATTAAATAAATAAACATTTTATATGACTTGAAATTTTTATAGAACAGCCTCGATAAAAAAAAAAATATGCATTATGAAATGCTGATTTATTTATTTACTTTTTTTTTTTGCTTGGGGTTAATATTATTATTTTGAAAATGATTTTGTGGGTGTTTGCTAAATATATACTTGATATTGGTTTTTCATAAAAGGGGCATTTACTTACATGCCACCTACTTCGTATTTATTTACAATTATGACACAAAATTTACTTGTTATATTTATACTGGCCAAATCTTTCATATCACATCAAAAAATATCATCATTTTGACTTTTAAAAAGGGTAATACACATTTTCATGCATATGTGTGGTGGCATGTGTAAAAATTATAAGTTTAGGTGTTAGATTTGTAAATACATAGAGTGGCATGTATGTAAAACTTATATTTATATCTTTTGACCTATCTATGAAAATGTGTATTTTATTTTATAGAAGTTAATGATAGTGGTTGTACATTCTGAAGTGACTTTCCTAAGATACCAAAAAAGCACACAAGTAAATGGGCCTTCTAGGCCCATTAGATCAGGCTTTATTCAAGAATACTTGAAGGGCAAAAGGAACGAGACTATAATCCATCTTTATTTATGCTCATTTATGAATGAGCTGCCTAAAGCCCATGATGATATTTTTTGAACAACAAATCTCGGATAAGCTTCGTACGATATCACTTAAAATTTAGCATTGCTTTATTTCCTTTTCTTTTTTGTAACGCTGTGATGGTAAGGACACCCTATGAAACATATACATAAAAGGGTCTTTAGAGAAAGGAACGGGGGCATTAGGATTAACACACACAAGCTAGAACTCTATCCCTATTCGCCTTCTCTGCTCATCTCACAAGGTATCTCTTAGATTGTCTATGAACTATATGGGATCTTCTGTCCTAAAAAGATTCAACATTCTAAAATGTGCAGTAAGCATGAAATTCATACTTTAATTCAACAAGGAGATTTTTGGCTTGAAGGAGAACATAGAGAAGCGGCAGATTGCACCGGAGAGTGTGTTACAATAGATGAATGAGTTAAGAGAACATGTGAACATGATGATAGAATAAGTAAGGTAGAAGGTCTCAAGGACCAGCTCTAGTGATAATCCTAGAATCCACGTGATATCATTTTGATGAATAATATGAAGGTTTAGAATTGTGAAGACATCGGCCGCCAAGAGAAGGTATCGAGAACATGGCCAAGGCAAGCTTTGACACCAATGATAGAAGAAGAAGATGATGATGATGAATTTTATGTCCCGTAAGAGGAGAACTCAGAATCATCGCGTCATGAAGAAAAAAAGAGGGAGAAGGAGAAGATGAATGCTATCATCACATTCTTGAGAGATTGTTGATGTTGTAGCACCCAAAAAGTTGAATATCTCTTTCTTGAATTCTTATAAAAGGAAAGCATATACCATCGATAATGTTGCTTCCTTTGAATAGATAGTATGATTATTATGAATAGATGACACCCTTAAATATCATTTATTCCTCGTGGCCCTAAAGGAATCAGCTTTGTGCTGGTTCCATAACTTGTTGATAGGAGTTGCGACCTTTGGTGAATTCAAACGAATGTTCACGGCTCAGTTTGTCATTGCTAGCAAATCATAAAGGAGTACTTGAGCTTTGTTGACGAATCAACAAACACCTTTTGAAGGCTCGAGAAGTTTTATTACTCGATTCTAGCGATTGATGTTGGACGTAGAGATATCAAGCTTTTCATAGCTCACGCGATGTTGTCTTAGGACATTTGAATCAATATGTATGCCTGGCTTGCAAAACAAAACAAAAAAAAAAAAAACTTTAGCAGAACTTTTGGAGCTGGCTAATAACCCTATTTTGGTCGAAGAAAGTAGGGGTGTAAACGAACCAAACACGAGCTAGCTCAGGCTAAGCTCACGTTTGACTGATTAAAAAATATCACTGTTCGTGTTCGGTTCGTTTATATTTTGAACAAAAAAAAAAATGTTCATGTTCGTGTCGTTTGCTTAGCAAGCCAAATACAGTCCTTTTGACAACCCTAATCTCGCAATCGTAGAATGTTAAGCGTTGAGGCAAGATTTAAATCTTATTGTTTATATTAAAACATTAAACATAATTTAATATTTTTTATACTATTTTTTTAATTAATA
>NEWO01000018.1:2820941-2840062 GCA_003013225.1 Phalaenopsis aphrodite
GTCGAGCTCACCGGCATGTTTCAAGCTTCATTGTTTAGTTCATTTATTGATCCTTCAAGATATTTGAATGGCAGAAGGAAATTGATTCTAACACATCACTTTCTATGCCCATTTTTGAGTCGTCTAACACAGTTTGAAACTCTATCATCCTAACCTTGCTTTGGAGAGATTGGATGCGGAACTTGATAAATGGTGTGGCCATTTCAGATGCAGAGTTGGAGGAAATCATGAAGGCTTGGAACATATGGGAACAAAATCTTTCAAAATAAAAAATGAAATGTTCAAATGATGCAAAATTGTGTGTAAATGAGCACCCTTTTTGAATTGTCTGCCATAATGGAAACTTATTTGATAGATTCCAAGCACTAATCATTGGGTTATTTGAACAAGGTATGGGGCTGTTTTTTTTTTTTTCCTTAGTTTTTGGTTATTATTTTTTAATTTAGCTTTAGTTTTTACACCGTTGGAGATGTGATACGATACAAAATAAAAAATATCAAACAAACAACGAATAAATTGTAATAGAGAGGTGTTAATATTCAAATGAGGGTTGATTTTATGAGTGCCAGTAGGGCCCACACAGCCAACAATCAAGTACAACAGGAGAGGAATCAAAGAAGGCCTTGGGGGGAAGTTTGAAAGGGATCTTGGACAATATTTTTTAAGGTAAATTTTACAGGGTTTGTTTTAAGCCTTGAATTGCTGCAACTTTAATTTTCTCTTGGTGTTCTCAGTGACATCCATGATTTTTGGAGGGACGATCTACCTCTCAAATAGTATATCAATGTCGAGCCCTCTTTTAAGTTTTCCCTCATCTCTATTGCAATTTATTCGATACCTGCTCCCTCTTTTTGGTTCTAGGTCGTATCAAGATGCTTGTGATACTACTTAGCCAATGTGCAATTTTTGCATGTTTATTGATACTTTTTGCACTAAAATTTGAAAATAATGTTTGCAAAGAAACAACTAATAGTCTACATAACACAACCTGAATGTATGTATTTACCAACTGCAATATATATATAAACTTTTTGAGTTTACAACATCAAAGAAAGTTGAAACAATGAACAATAAATGCCATTCTATTGCTTCATTCCCACACTTACATTTGCTTAGAACTTAAATGACATTAATTAGAAGTCTAAATCTCAGTAATGGTGATATTCTATTCTTATCATATTAATCGCTTATGCCATGTGAGGTCATGTGGCATGTGACATGACATTTTTCTAAAATAATAAATGAGCATTTTATTTCACAACCCTAAATCCTCAAAAAATACGTCCGCACGTTTGGACGTCCGTTCAAACGGCCAACCACCAGACGTCACGCCGCCCGCCAATGAGGTGTATGACAACGTGGTATATAATCTAAATCTTTCATATCACTTAAAAAATGTAACTATTTTAACTTAAAACAAATGAAAAGAGACTTTTCATGCATGGATAAGATAGAATATGTACAAGAATAGAAGCTCAAGTGTTAGGTATACAAATACATAGGAATTAAGGGGTATGCATGTAAATCTTCCTAATATTTATACAACCATAAAAATGTCAATCATTAATAAATGTTAGTGGATAGGATCAGAGGGGGCAAATTGTTATTTTATTTGGCAAGTGTTGCCACAGTTAACACCAGAAGTGTGTGATTAATTGCACACATATCCTTGAACTTTTTATTATTTATAAACATAACACTCCTATACTTATTTACTAAATTTCTCTTAAATATCATAATTCATAATAAATTTCAACAATTTTTTTTTGTTTTGTTTATAATAAGAGGGATGCTTGGAATCTTTTTGAGTGCTGGCATAATGTAGGCCTCGTTTGGGTCAATTTATTTTGTGCGGTGCGTTTTGAAATCGCACCCAATATCGTTTGGGTAAACTGCGTTTTGACAGCTTTTTTTAAAAAGATGTGTTTTCAAATCACTGAAATCAGCATTTTCATATCATTTCTAACTAGGCACGTTTGCAACTTTCTACCTGCAGTCTGCCTTTTCTAAAAAAAAAAAAAAATTGTAATAGTCACCACAACTTTTTAAACATCAAATTATTTTTCAGCAGTTTGTCAACTTACTAATAAGTTGCAGATGCCTCAAACAGATCTGAGATTTGGCTAATAATTAATTAAGAGTAATGAAAAATTTCGATACTTAATGATTATTATAATAGCCAATGAGTGAGTATTACTGTCTGAATGATAATTAATGATTAACCAAATTCTTATGTATTTACGTTGATACCACTTGATATTTATGTATTTACATATCTAAGCCCCTAAATTTCAACTTTACATATATGACACGTTATGTATGCATGAAAAGATATGGTTGAAGTGATATAAAAAATGAGTGGCATAAACATTAAAAATAAAAGGGCAGTTACGTAATTACTATTTATAAATCAAACACCCTCTTTCATTCAATTTTCAAGGTTTCACTCAATTATCACGATGGACCATGATAAAAACCCACCACATACTTTTCATTTTCATCAATCTAGCTCAAAAATTATGCAGGTGCTTTATTTGTAAATATCAATGTTTAGAGGGCTCTGTACGTAATTATGCCAAATTTAGGTGGTAAGACATTTACGTACGTAGGAATTAGGTGGTATGTATGTAAATGGCCCTGTGTATTTATTGAGATAGAGATGGAGAGAGAGAGATGGAGAGAGAGAGAGAATCATCGTCGCCATACCTCTTTAAAAAGAGCTGCCACCACCCATCTAAAAAGCAGAACATCTTCTCCATCGCCTTTGTTATTAATTAAATTAACCCACCTGCTCTCTCCCTCCTCTTTCTCTCTCTATCTCTACCTCTACCACTCTCTCTCTCTCTCTATCTCTATCTCTCTCTCAAACAAATTAGGTGAGAATGCCATGGATGTGGAATACGATCGGAGAGTTCACACTCACAGTCCATTTCAAAGCCACTGAAATGAACACAAAATAAATGCAAACGGGCCATCCCACCGGTAATCCCATGGACGGCTGAGCCCATCGGACGGTCAAAAACTGAATGGGCCCACCATTGTTTTAATCCCAATTTTCTGGTCTCCCTCTATTAATTTTTTGGAAATGAGTTTTGTCTCGACTCTGGCCCATGAATGTCTCCGGCCCATTTGTTGATTTGGGTTTCATAATAATATTGCTGATTTAATCAGCATTTTAATAAGTACATATTGCTTTAATATAATGTAAGAGATGTCTCTATCACTAACTATTGTAGAGCAATGATCAAAATATTTTTTTTAGCAATGTATGCTTTTTGTTCATTTTTATTTTTTAAATAGAAATGAACAAGTAAGAAGACCACCTTCTCTAGACCTATGTTTAAAGCAAATATATTAATTCTCTCTCTCTCTCTCTCTCTCTCTCTCTCTCTCTATATATATATATATATATAGTTTATTGAGAAGGTAATTATGGTGAAACCCTTGCCCTAAGACCATTGGGGTCTACATTATTCAAGTGGAATGGACAACAGATGAGGCTCCTGGCCTTAATCAAACATAGGTACAACGTAATTTCATTAGAGGTTTAGAAGATAAAGTTTAAATCTCCTCGAATGATTTACAGGATAAGGTTTGATATGGTGCATTTCAAACCTTAAAATATTTCTTATAGGTAATAATTGATGATGTTATTACATAATTTGATGATTAAATTAAGACTGCATGAAGCTAAATTTGACATGAAGCTAAATTTGAGCTGAGTTGATTCACTTGCCTAAACCTAAGCTGGCTCTAGCTACTATTACTAGTTTGGTAGAGGTTGCCAATATTCATTTATAGAACTCATGCACCCTCTTGATTGGAGCCTTAATGATATTAAGATACTATTTTAATCTGAATCTATTTCTCTCTTCGAAACAATAATTTTGAGATGAATAGATCACAAAATAGTTTAGAGTTAAGGAATAGTACTACCACAAAAGATTAATTCTTTTAGAATGTATCAAACAATTTAGCATATCTCACATGCATGGAGGTTAATAGTATGTTGCTCGCATCAAAGTGAGTGGATCTATGTTCCATTAATACCAATGATGATATATGCTATGAAGCCCCTATTACTATATATCTTCCATGACTTTAGAAATTGACTGTCATGTGAAGAAAAGGTGAGATACTAAAGCCTCAAAAATAAACCTAACACGAGTCAATTGATGATAAATTAAAAATATCTTAATTTTTTTTTTTTCAAAGTGACATGGGGGCCAAACATAATCTATTTAATCTAAGTTACCAAAATTTTTTTGTGGGTGCAAGCCGTTATAGTTAATTACATCTTAAATCATCTTCTCCCTACTTATGTATTTTCTTTTGGTTCTCACAAGGTACTGATCAGAAGAATCTATCGAACACACACAAATACAATTTAAGCTCTCCATAATATATGTGGGAGATGGAGTTGTGCTTGATGTATAGCTCATTGGTTGCAAACTAGGTGAAGAACACTAATGTATCTGGTTCGAGCGCCAGCCTCACCCCAAGGGAGAGGGAGAGAGAGATTCCAAGAAACATCCAACAGCATTAATTACAGCAGAAGAACTCCACTCCATAATCTCAAACCTAACCTACCACACAAAGCAATGGAGACAAAACCCTAAAAACTCACATCACATCATGGTTCATGGATCAAAAGGCTCCAAATTTTAGTTTTTTTTTTTTACTGCACATAGCGAAGCTGAATTGAAGACGAAAGTATGAAAAGCCTGTAATTATCATTCGATAACATGGCGCAATATCACTACAAATACATAAAAGATCCAACTTTCTTCTTCCACATGAAGATCCAACCACTTAGTTAAACATTATAATTAAAACCTCTAAACAGAACAGAGCACAAAAGAATCAAAGTGGAGAAAACCATCACAAACCAAATCCAAGCACCTCACGCAGCTGGGCCATGACATGATCCGCTCCCTACAATCGAAAGCAGAGCTTTTTTCATCCCAATCATGGAGTAGCAGCCCCGCCGCCGGCCGATGCAGAGCGTCGAGGTGGGTGACAGGCCTTCTTCCTGCTCCTCTTCATCAACCCTGGAGTTGGAGGAGAAAGACGAGATGGTGCTTGAGGATGAACGAGCTCTCCGGTGAGATACTGAAGAGGAGGAAGCTGACGCCGGCGGCGGCGGCGGGGCGGGGGGCTTCCTGAGCCTCGGGAGCATGGCTTGGAATAAGCTCTGCTTGTGGGATTTGATAAAGTTTGCTTTTTTATTGGAGGAGAAGTAGTAGGAAGGAGGAGGGGTGAGAGGGGGGAGTGAGGAGTCGGCCATGGCGTGTTTCGGTGTGCCTGGTTGGGATTCCCAGAGAAAGGGAACGGAGCCGGCGGCGACTCCATAGTAGACGCGGAAGGAGGGATTTGAGGCGGAGGTTTCCTTAGAGAGGACTCGGGAGTAGAATTTTTCGTTCTGGATAAGTTGCAGACGGGCGACGGTGGGAGACATCTCTGCAACCGAATCAGAGAGAGGATGATGGAGGAGAACAGAGGGAGTGGTTGGGTATTCAGGGGGTATTAAGGCATGAGTGCTACAAAGGTATATGAGACAAATAAATGGTGTGGGGATGTAAATAAAAAATATATGGAGTGCTACAAAGGTATATGAGACAAATAAATGGTGTGGGGATGTAAATAAAAAATATATGTTATGTATTTAGTAATATTGAAAGTAATTTAATGTTATTTTTCTTTATATATATATATATATATATATATATATATATATATATATATATATATATATATACATGAGGGATCTCTAGTTCATGATCTCTTGCAATGAATAATTAGAATATCATAGAGTATTTAAATTTTATTTGGATTATTTATATGTTACTCTTATGTAAATTATATTTGAAGATTTTGACATTAATTTTGATCATATTATAATGAGTATATGTTGACCTTTTTTTTTTTGAATTTTTTATGTTATAGTTGTATTTATCCTCATAGTAGGTTTGATATGCATTAAGAAAACTTGCATTTAGATCACACAAATCTCATGTATTTACTTTATTTAACATCTAATGTTTGATATCTACTTTTATGAACTTTAGTTTTATGAATTTCTAATGAAAAAGTGCATTTCATTTTTTAAAATTTAATAATGATTGTATATTTTAAGTTATATTAAAGGGATTTTCTCATATCGGGCATCTAGAACATTTCTCGTTACTTATCGTGGTCCCAAAACAACGGATTTATGTCATGGGACTCTGGTACGCCTCTTTGTCTTTGCTTAGGGTCAAAAGGGTTAGAAGAGAAAAGACAGTCTATCTCAACCTACATTCGCTGAGTAACCTCCCTCTTCCATGCATGGTGTCGAGCAACCTCTCTCTTCCATGCCCATTGTCAAGCAACCTCGCTATTTCGTGCCTGAAGCCGAGTAACCTTCCTCTTCATCATCTGGTGCCGAGATCTCAGACGAGCAACCTCACTTGTTCGCCTCAAGCAGCGAGCTACATGGTGTCAGTAACCTTCCACTTTAATTTTAGTCTTTTTAGTAGTTTTATGCTCAAATTTTTCAAAAATATGACTATTTGAACTTAATTTGGGCACGATTCAACAACAAGCCTACTAATAAGCAACATTATTGAGCAGCTTGTTAGATAACTGAATAAACTTTATCAAACCAATCAAATGTATATCCTATGAGCTTAGAAATAAATTTCTATATAAATGAACTACTAAATAAACAATTATTTTAACAAACACAAATTAGTAGTTCATATTTATAAAAAAATCAATCCAATATAACTATTAAATGATAATTATAATAATAATAATAAGAGTCTCACTTAATCATATATTACTTACAAAAATTTAATACCATGCATCACATGAGCATACCACTAAGTTTTAATACAGCAAAAAATAAACCTGTTTGCGAAGTTTCAATGACATTATTCAAGATCAGAAGGAAATCAAACACAGAATCGTTCAAGCACGTTCTTTCATCGATCAAGTATTTAAAAAGAAGTATTCAAATCTATTCTATTAGTTAATCAAATGGTCATGAACGAGTCATAACCAGGTCGAAACACGTGTAATCTTTTGAGCGGATCAGCTGGTTTGTATCCCTAATCTAAACTCTACTTCTCTTTTGTTTTCTTGCATCTCAATCTTCATTCATTTGATTAGTAATATCTTGACAATCTTTTATTGCCTACTTTTGATCCAAGAAATAGGGATTTGGACAAAGCCACATGCACCACTATGTGTTTCCTATGGGATTATATATTATAAAGGCAGGCTTGAAAGAAGAGGAGGGGTGATGCTTCAAATGGAGAGAAGTTCAGTTTAATTAATTAGGCAGCGAGGCTCTTGCATGGCCTGAAGATCCCATCGCCGTCGACTCGTTGCCGGCGGTGAGGTAGGCGACAGTTGAGCCTTACGAGCAGTACTGATTTGGCGTGTTAAGGCATATACATATAGACCACCTGAAACTTGCCTTTTACAAATCAACTATTCTCTTTCATTCATTTTTCAAATTCTCACTCAATGATCAAAATTAGTGGTAAAACTGCAATTCATATTTTCCATTTTTATCAATTTCCTAGTAGTTTGATTGTGGCATTTGTAAATATATTAGTTTGACCGTTCAAAAAAATCATCTTGGGTTCTTAATTTATAAATAACAATGTTTTAGGTGGTCTATATATATATATATATATATATATATATATATATATATATATATATATATATATATATATATATATGCTTTTAAAGCATTGTAAATGTATTTATTTGATTTGCTAATTATTTTATGTTAAAATAAAAAAAAATTTGAGGATGAGACAATTAATAGGGCATTTAAGTACATACTAACCAATGCTTATGTATTTACAAATCTTGATGTGTGCTAGAAGATTCACGACGGTAAAGTAGAAAGTTATCGTTTTAGTCTTGCACGAGAATTCAACACATTTAGATGAATGAAACCAACCACCAAAGACGACAGGAGTTTTCACGCAAAAAACCCGGAAATAGAAGAAAACCATAAGGTATGGCTTAGTTAAAGAGATCAATTAGAAATTAGTTATTATAGCTATAACCCATTATCCCGCAAGCGGGAAAGGGTTACACAGTTTGTTAAGTTACAACTTCAGTGTGTGGATTAACTTATCGTAATCGGTGGTGACCGACGAGTTGTGTTCGACGACAGGTTGCGACTGATGGTCGGCAGTAGTCGACAACGAAGTGATGTTGAACTTCAGTCATTCTTTAAGCTTTAGTCTTATTCAGGCTTCAACCTCTCTCCCCCAAGGCTTCAAACTTCTTCCCCATTCAAGAGTAGAGTAGGACTCTATTTATAGAGACTTTGTTACAATTAATGAAAGAATATGAACCATTTTGATTGGACGTCCCATAGAGATTTCATATATCAAGCAGTGTTTGATAGACATTTGAGTGTCTTAATGATGTCAGAATTCGACATTTCTTTAATCTTTTAAATATATTATATATGCTTCTGACAGTGGATTAATGACTTGATCTAAGCTTGATTTGGTTCAGATTGAACCAATTTGGGTACCATTGGGCTCGTCTCTTTGAGTCGATCAGTTTAACTATAAGTTTGTTGGAATCAGAATACTATGTAATTTTTAATAGAGTTTGAAGGTTTATTGATCGAAAGATCTTTTTAAGATCCGTATCATGCCTCGAGATTTATGTCATATAATAAAAAATTATCGATAACGTATCAGTTTTCTCTATATTTTCGAGCAAGATCAACTTCATCGTCTGAAAATATTAAAATATGGAGCACCAAAGTCTTGAATGCCATACCTGTCACTATATAAATTTTGGTGATAGATTGTAAATACATAAGAGTTACGTGTGTGTACGTGCGAGCGTGCGTGTGTAATATAATATTTGATTTTTATATTTGTACCACATAACCTTTTCATATCACATAAAAAAATATCTCTAATTTGAAACACATATTTTCATGCATGACTAAAGTGACAAACATGCAAAAATTAAAATTTAGGCGATAGATATGCAAATACATAAGAATTGAGTGGCATTCATCTAAATCTCCTAAATTTACAAATTTTAAATTATATCCTAAAAATGATTATAAATGTCTTTTAAAAAAATTAATGCAGGAGATGACTTCATTAAACGTATGAACTTGATTTTCAAATACAAGCCTAATTTTATATCCCTAGAAAGCACATAAAAAGGAAACCTTTGGTATATATGTAATTATCAAATTACCCAGGTACCGCTCCCCCAACCCACATAAGGACACTCCCCTGATTTAAACAGAATCTTCCGCTCTGCTCCACCCCTAATTTAGCACTGTCCATTTATGATACATGAGTCATATCTAACAAGCACCATCTTGAAAAAAATGCAATAAAATAATTATAGTACCCATATTAAATCTAAATTAACATATAAATCAAATAAGTTTTTCAAGTATTAATATAAATATATATTTTTGAAAAAATTAAAAAAAAGGCCCCCCCCAAATCCTAAAATCCTAAAAGAACAAATCCTAAAAAAAATAATCAGGCAAAAACCCTAAACGAAAAAAACAATCCAAAGTCAAAGAAAACAAGCCAACGGGGGAGGAAAAAAAAAAAAAAAAAACAGGCCCGGAAAAAAAAGAAAAAATCCCCCCGGGGTAATCAAGAGGTAATGCGATACTAAACAAGTATTAGTGGGGTGTTGCAACAATATAACAACACCAAAAATACCACAACAAAACAACAACACAAGAATAAAAAAAAACAAAGGGAAAGAATACCCCCGTACCACCCCGACAATTATTATTATTTTTTCCAAAAACACCAACGGGCCGGAATTCCATGGAACCCGAAGGGGACCCCAAAATAAGAAGCCCGAAAAAAAAAGCACCCCCAAATCCCAAACCCCAAATTAAAAAACCAAAATTTGGTTTTTAAAAATTAAAAATGGGGCAACTTTGAAGGGAAGAAAAAAATTAAAAGGGAAGAAAGGAAAAAAAAATAAAGTTTGGGTATTAAATATTTATATACATAGGAATTATGTTGTATGCATGAGAAAAATATTACATCAAGACTCCTGATGCATTCAGAGTCCAATAACGGAGCGTCACGTGTCAAGTGGGTGCCACCGTTTTTAATACCGGCCAATGCCAGTATATTACAGTGAGGCACACTTAACACGTAACGCCCCACCATTAGACTCCGAAGACAAACTACGTTATGAGTCTTGATTTAATATTTTCTCTGTATGCATGTCAATACCCACCCACCCCTCTTTTGATGATTTTTTTCTTGATTAACAGTTGATGTACTTAATGGATTACCTCCATCAACCGGGCATCAATGACTATAAATTCTCGCGAGCAAAACAACACTACAAAACAAGGACTTTTCACACCATTTTTATTGGTTTCAAGAGCTCTCATAACACCTGCTAATTTTCACGAAGGATGTTATTGTTGTTTAATGTTGCCAAAATAATTACGACCTTCGAGGAAGGAATTGAGAAATAGAGAGGTCGGCGGAAATAATATGATGCAGCGACCTTTATATGCGCCGTCATAACTTTGCCTATAGCGGCAAGTGCGGGGGTGTTTTTGAAAACGTCGCGGTACCATTTAGATCACGTGTTTTGCCCGCTTATCTGAAAATGCGATTCCATTTTTGCACTAAGCATAGGCCCCGGGTCGACCCCCAAAGTGGACCTGTGGGTTGGGTTTCAAGATAATTTGCTTATACTAAAACACACAAACTGCCCCAAAACGTCAACACCTATAAAAACGCATTGTTAGTATTTCTTATTATCACTTGCACTTAATTATTAGATGTTTTTTTAAAGTGGAAATGCTTGTTTTAAATTGAAGGAAAGTTATCAATAAGAATTTGCACTTCATCCCCTAATAATTATAAGAAAAAAGGGAAGATTTACATGCACACCCCTCAATTCTTTTGTATTTACATCTCTAGAACATAGACTTTAATTTTTACATAAAGGCCCCTTCATCTATGCATGTTGATTGATGCTATTAATATTTCTATGTCACATTTACCCCCACATAAATTCCTTAATTATGATATCTCTTTAAAGAAATTTGAAAAAAAGTACCAGAGGACTTTTGGGGAAAGAACATATTGATTTTGATTTGATTATAAATAGAAATATTTACATAAATACCCACTCAATTCACATGTACTTTCATATCTTAAATGTAAACTTCAAGAATCGACATAAATCCAGAAGAACACACAAAAATTTAAAGAGGTTCGGCAAAATGCCTACGTTCTCGGGAGCAGAGCAATAACTTTCCTTCAATCTTAGAAAAAGAGTACAAAATACTTTAAGGTTACAATAGAGCCTATATATATAACCCTGGAGTACAATATGTAATCACAAAATTATCTCTGTACTGTACCGCAGGGCGTTACCCCGCACCCCCAACCCACATAACGAAACTCTCCTGATTTGGACAGATTATTCTGCTCCGCTCCGCTTCATTCCAGCATATGTACCTTATATAGTATATGAGCGATACGTAACACATTCATTAAAAAGGGGCATTTCATCTTTTAAATATTTGCATACATACCCACTCAATTAGTAATCATTTGCATAATTTACACATTATTGTGATTTTTTATTGCATTTCTTTTTTAAAAAATTACATTAAAAAAAAATGAATCTCGTATGTGACATCATTTGCATGTATTTTACTAGCGTAGTTGATGACATGATGCGCACAAAGATAGGGATAGAGAATATCAAAGATAATTACATATAAATCACCGGAAATATTAATATTTACGAATTAATCATCTACTAATTAATATGCCTTAAATATTCATAAACATAGAAGTATTGTTTGGTACGTATGTAATTTCCCACTTATTTTATTGAGTTATAAACTTCCAAATTGTGACATAAATTTGTAATAAAAAAAATGTGTCAGCACGAATGTCAAGACAATTAAACAACCCAAGAAGAAGTGATTTGACAAAGGTGGGTCTACCATAAAACGACTCGACGCTCTGACCGACCGACTTACGCTCGTTAGAGTTCATCCGAATCGACTTAATGATGCACACCCATATGACCTCATGTGCTAGAGAGTGCACGTCAACTCGATCGATAAAAAATTCCTCGACACGAATTAAGAATAGACAAAGACCCAACTCATCCGCTTAGACAAAAAAATCAACCGAGTGTTTAAACTTGTAAATATCAATGTTCCAAATGGTCTGTATGTAATTTTCCTTTTTTTTTATGAGTAAACATAAATATTTTTAATTTTTTTAGACAATTCCTGCAAAATTAGAAATTTAATTATTATTATTATTCTTAAATGAATAATAATAAATTATGATATATTTTAATTTCTATTTTTTTAAATTTTTTGATATGTTTAAATTATGCAAATGGCATTATAATAAAAGAGTAAAGTAGTGACGCATTTTAAGCATTTATTTTGCTTAAATATTTAAAAAGTCAATAAAGTTTTTTTTAGGGGCGCTTTTATAAGATTGACGTAGAGATAACTAAGCCGGTGCTAAGGTAATTAAATAATAGAATAAGAAAAGGATAAAAAAAATATTTACATACATACCACTCTAATCTTATCTATTTGCATATCTAACCCCCCACAAATTGTATAGACATGCAACTTTATATATGCATGAACATATATATTTCATATTTAAAAATTAAAATAATGATAATTTTATGTGATTTATATTGTAAATAATATTTTATTTCTAAAATAAATAATAATTTTTAGGAGATTACATATACATAAATATATAAGTGTAAATTAAGACCCCTTTAACCCTCTAATGATAAGCTATTTGCAACAAATTATATTTTACAAATAAACAACTGAATTTTTAAAATAAAATATTATATTTTACTAATAAATATAAAAAATGTGGATTTCCATCACTAAAAATGAAAATAAGGTTTAATGGTAATAATTAATATTTTATTTTTTATAAATATTATTGTTATTTTTATATATTTTTTGAATTTTCGTACCCATATATTCCTTTAATATGTACATTTAGAATTTTGTAGAAGAAGAATAATAATAAAATAGCTTATGATAATTGTTTGGTCACATGGTTGCGTCCATTAGGTCAATAGTTAACAACAATGAGTTAGATCAACTCCATCTAATAAAAGCTTCATGTTCTCCTCCACTAGCATACTATCTCAATATTCGTCCTTCAAGATACACTCCTGATTTTGCCCTAGAGTTTAGAGAGAGAGAGAGAGAGAGAGAGAGAGAGAGAGAGGGCTGTGAATATAGTTCGAATATCATTAATCGCTCGAAGATTGATTTGAATTTCAGCTCAGATCGAGATCGAATCAAAATAAACAAGTCAAGATACGAGCCAAAATTTTGACTTGAATTTTGGTCGAGCGATTTTGAGTTGACCCAAGATCAGTTTGAAATTGGATCGTTAACAGCCATAGATGTAGCACATCTAAATGAAGTCAAAGGTTCAGTTACAAGTGCCCAAGCAGAAGCCTAAGAAAAATGTCCAATTAAGAGCCCATTCTAGAGAAATCACAAGAGTCATATCAAGCAAAAAATATTTGAATTTGTATTTTAATTCTTGTTTATAGAATATTTTGATTTTCAAATTTTGAGGCTTTTATGGCTGGTCATAAAAAAATGAATAAATAAGGAGGATTATTAGCACATTGCATCATTAATGACTACCTACCACTCTTCAATATTTCCTCCTCATTTTCTTAACTTTTGATCATTGTAATCTCTATAAAATAGAGCTGATATCTAATTTTTAGGATCATTTGTTGAATAAAATATTTGAGTGAAAATTTTTCTTTTGGTATTTGATGCTTTGTTGCTTCAAGTGTTACATTTTATTTGGTGAGATTAGATGTTTGTTTTTTTGCTTTTCTCCTAATTTATTCATTATCCTCAATAACACTGACTCTTAAACTCTTCACCACACTTCATTCATGTCCTAAGCTTCTTATAATATCAGCAAACTAACAACCAAAATCTCAAAAACCATTCCAAACCCCTCTTCATAGCTCTTGGCAAAGAAAGAGCATATTAGGACCTAGGTTTGTTCCCTAACCCTATATACCATTGTAAACTCATCTACTACAGATCATAGGTACACATCCTAAGCTATTGGCGAGTAGTCATATCTAGTTGTTTATCGATTGTTAAGCCACTTTTTCCAAAGAGATATTTCAAACTAACCTAATTTACACTAGTCTTGGTATTTTAACCACCATTCCCTGATTAATCTTTTAAAATCTCACCAAAGCCTTCACATTAAATCTTTAAATCTAACACCAAACATCAATAATAAATTTTAGTATTTTATCTCATCAAAATGACATTGGCCACTATCAGAGAGAGAGAGAGAGAGAGAAGAGAAAGAGATGAAGCGTTAGTGGACTCATGTGGGCCCGCAACCCCACTGGCCCAGTCTAATAAGTTAATTTTTTTTATATTTTTCTTATAACACTCTAATTAGAAAAAGAAGATTAATGTTAGTCTATTTAATTCTAGAACTATAGTTAAGAATGGACGAAGGACGAAACAAGTTGTAGCTTGTGGTGGTTGGCGACTATCCCCATTCGATAAATTTCTTTTAGCTAAATACAATTTTGGTTTTTGTTTCATTTGTTTTGGATATTGTTATTGTGACAACAGTCTGTCTACGCTCATGTATTCTTTGACCTACCACACATATGTTATATGTGTTACCATGATAGCTTAGTTTGACAAACTATTGGTTTATACTTATATTTTATGGGTCATTATGCATGTCATGATATTAGTCGATGCATTGGATATTTAACAGCTATGATGAATCCCCACTTATCCTTCATAATGGGGATCAATCAGGCATTCCTTCGCTCCTTTTGACTCCTGCGATTTCACATTGCCCTTTGATGAAACCTCTCTTAAACAAATAGTTTGACGATTTGGGTCCGATTTACTTACTACTTACTCTTCATATGTCGGGAGATTTATCTTTATTTTAGTTTTAGTTATTTTGATGATAATTGGCATATTTTATAGCTTTCATAACACCAATGTTATTGTTTGAATTGTATAATGCAAATTGCTAAGTGTGGCCCTCAAATTGAAGGTAGTGTTATTCATGACTTATTTTATTCCTTCTTTATTGGATGATAAATTGAACAACATCATAAATATTTGATTAGTTCATAACATAAATTATTGATGCATTTTTAGCTTGAAAATAACATCAAATCCACATTTGAGGCTTAAAAATAATCATAAATCAATATGTCCTATATCTCCTCTTATATATGTTGAACACACTGTCGATGTTGTATTTGACGCCACACAAACACAAATAGTAGGGAGTATTGTGACATCAACAACAACCATGCTGGCGTCAATGTTAACGATTTTACGTCTATCACCACCACACCCACCTCGATCTTCCACATCAACTCTATTTGCCAACGTATAACATATTTTGGCTCGATCTTTAGACAATTGTTCAAATTTGATGTTAATTTGCTATTAATCTTAACTCCTTCAACATCAAACTAATTCTTAATTTTTTATTTATTTAATTGTATAGAATTGACATGGAAGACATGGATTCATTACTTTGTTTTTCATGATGAAAATATAAAAATAAGGTTATTTTAAGAGAAGCTCCTAAAAACAATAGACTTATTATCTCAAACATTAATATAAAAGTACACATACTACAATTGAGACTTCAAATATGATTAGGGGTTCTTACATATAGCCTTCCGCAAACCCCTCATTTTACAGATTGTGGCTTTAGAAGAGCAACATTACATGTAGAGGACAATGTTACGATGACATTTTTGAGACCAAGGAGGTCGTGGAGAGAGGTGGACACGGGGCTGCCTCTCTGTGGGACGACTATTGCCTCGAAAATGCCATCGTAATCATGTTTTCCACACGTAATATTACTGTTTCAGAGCCACCATCAATAAAATGAAGGGTTTATGGAACACTACATGTTAAAACCCCATATTATCATCAATGGACCAAGTGGTAAATTGTTTACAAATATATTAATAATCAAAGGAAGATGTGTCATTGAACGATTCATTGGTGTAATACATATGGATAAAATTTATTCGTTAACACTTAAGAGTGCAATAGAAGCATTTTTTGTAGGATTTGGGTTAAGAATTGTAAGAACACACAGTCATGATTATAATGATAAAAATAATACAAGCGATGATTTTAACTAATTGAAGATTTTGATCATAAAAAAATAATTATTCAACTCATTATATATATTATTTTGGTTAGTCGACTTGCTTGAATTCTGCCGACTAAGGCGACTGGCTGAGTGACGACCGCGCCATTTGTTGGTCGACCGAGACGCCCGATTGAGTGTCGTTCTCGTCCATCGTGGTAAATGCTAGTTGATCAATTAGCCACAATCAATGATTTATATAATTGCATCAAGGAGAAAACAACAATGAAAACCGCTCTTAATACAATTGATGTTCTAATTAATCGTATGAATTTTATAGTATATGAATATTACAATTTGAATTTTAATATTACAGTAATTTGACTAGTCGACTTGCTTGAATTCAACCGAATGAGATGATCGGTTGCGTGACGACCACACAATGGATTGGTCGATCGAGGCGTCCGGTTGAGTGTTGATCTCGTCCGCAGTGGTAAATGCGGGTCGAGCGATTAATCACGATCAAGGATTCCCGCCTGCACCCTGGTCGGTCGAAATTGTCGACGTGGTTTGTCGTTCAAATCTCTCACTATGGTGTGTCAGTCGATTCGTGACCACATGATTGACAATAAGGCAGTAGGATGCATTTGTTATCTGGTCCTCGTCTGAGCAGTTCAAATGCTTTGAGATTCGTGCGACAATTGATTTGAATTTCATATAAATAAAATAATAGTCACTCAATGGGTAGATATTAATATATTTAATATAAATCTTATTTTAAAAAATTCTGCAGTATTTAATTAACTAATTAAATAAACTAAAATAAAATATTCTTCAGTATTTAATCAATTAAATATATATTTTCTTCAGAAAATAAAGAGAATATATTTAAATAAAAAACTTAATAAGAATATATATATATATATATATATATATATATTACACTTGACTTTTGGAGAAAAATACAAAAGAAGCAGTTATAATTTGTTTAACGAATCCACGTCACGCAACTGTTAAACAACCTATTTATTTATTTATTAGATATTTTACAAACATATCCCTAAATTTTTATGTATTTATAATTCTAATACTTAAATTTTAATTTTTACATTCATACCATCTTAATATTTTACACATGCACAAGACCTTACATTTCACCTTTTTAAAGTTAAAGTAATGATATTTTTTATGTGATATAAGAATGTGGATGGTAAATTTAGATGAAAATAAAATTTAGTTGTTAGATATGTAAATGTAAGGAAATTGGGTGCTATTTTTGTCAATTTGACTAAATATAGCATTTATTTTGTCAATTTGGTTAAATATAGCATTTATTTTGTTATTTTATTTAATAATACTAGATATTATAGGGGTGATAAAAATGCAATAAGATTATATATAGGGTCTGTTTTGGGCAGCTGCATCTTATTGAATAATATGCTGATAAGCTAGATGCGGTAGCTATTGCAAATTTTTATTTTTTTTAGAAAAGTCAGACTACTAGCAGAAAGCTGCCACCACACCTAGATAAGTGCGGTCTGAAAACGCTGTTTTCAGTGTTTTCAAAACGCAAAAACTGCCAAAATGTAATTTATCCCAAACAAGTCAGGTGCGTTTTCAAAATGTCACCGCACCAAATAAGCTACCCCAAACGGACCCATAATTATCCCTATTATTAAATATGTCACTAAAAAATAGATAGATATAATACTATTAGCACATTCATATACATGTGTATGTATGTCTATATATATATATATATATATATAAATCCCTTTAATAAAAGAAGTAAATAAATAAATAAATATATAATTAAAAACAGGCCTCGGATACTAGGAAGGAATAAGAGAGAGGTCCACACTCCACTGCCTCCTTGGATTCTATAAACAAATAATAGTGATCTCGCAATTCGTTCCCGTCCTTAAATTGCGGGATTCGCCGGCGGCGAAGGAGCAAGTAGTGGTGGCGGGAAATCGCCGGAGCAGTAATCGACGGGGCTACGATATAAGTTCAATCCTCTGAACCTCCTAACGATTTTGTAGCCTGCTCCGGCATTTCTGCTGGCGGTGAATTACTGAAATGGAGGCTGTTGCGGCGGCGGAGGCACGGAGACCGTTAAGGCTGCGATGCTCGGTGAAGAACTACGACTGGGGGATGATAGGCCAGGAATCGATGGTGGGGAGGTTATTTGCTCTGAACTCCAAGCAGGATATCGAGGCCGGGAAGCCGTACGCGGAGCTTTGGATGGGGACGCATGAGTCTGGCCCTTCGTTCGTGGACCTTGGCCAGCCGGAGGGGGAGCGACTGACCCTCAAGTCTTTGGTGGAGGAGAATCCTAGTGTTCTTGGTGAGAAGGTTGTGAAGAGGTGGGGGATGGACCTCCCTTTCTTGTTTAAGGTGAGTTAAGACCGCGTTTAAGACAGTTGATGTTATTATTATTGTTAATTTTCTTCATTTTGGTTGATTGGGGTTTTGGAGCTGTCAATCGGTTTGGTCTTGGGCTAGGTTCTTTCTGTGGGGAAGGCATTATCGATACAGGCGCATCCGGATAAGGAGTTGGCGGGGTTCCTTCACAAGACGCACCCGGAGCTCTATAAGGACCCAAACCATAAGCCGGAAATGGCGATTGCGCTATCTGAATTCAAGGCGCTATGTGGGTTTGTAAGCGTGAAGGTACCTTTCCATTTCCATTTTCGTCGGATGTTGGTGTACTTCTTTCTTTTCCTAATCATCTATTAAATGTGCTTGCAAAGTTTCGAAGATCAAGGCAGTGGTGAGCATATATTGGGCCTGGTTTTGAACATCTAATTTAAGCTTTGATAGTACTTTACTTGATCCTATATCTGAACTTTCAAGTGATATTTCAACATAATCGTAGCATTTGGCATTTTTTTCCTTCTATTTTTACAAAGTTTCATACGGGTTAGATGAATT
>NEWO01000018.1:2887237-2903637 GCA_003013225.1 Phalaenopsis aphrodite
TGAGGATTTTATTATTTCGAGAAAAATTACGTTGTCGAGCGCTTCGACATTTACAAGAAAACTTCCTTTTTTTTCTCTCCTCCTTCATTGCTCCCTTCCTTTCTCTCTTTTAGCTCTCCACTGTAAGCTTTTCTTGTAAGCTTTGCCGAGCCAAGCTTAAGAGATTAAGAAGGGGAGGGGTTAAGAGGGTTTGGCTTAGCAATTTATGACAGGTCAAAATAGGCTATTTAAAGAAAACAAAAGAGCTGTAGGTGGGACGCAGAGAGAGGTAGGTGGGACGCAGAGAGTGGTAGGTGAGACGCAGAGAGAGTTTGGTGGGTCACATGCTCTATATATTTAACACTTCTCCCATTTGAAGACTGAGACACTGACTGCACCACTTACAGACAGCATCACCTGCTGGCTGTATTGATATTTTTCCTCAAACAGGATATCCTCCATCTCTGCAACTCAAAGCCATTGTCTTCAGGCTAGAAGACCAACTGAAATCGAGTACAACTTCAGTTTCTCAAGAGTAACACTTTTAGTCAACATATCAGCAGGGTTCTTGCTTCCATAAATTTTCTCAAGTACCAACTGTATGTGATCTAACAATGACACTATGAAGTGATATCTGATGTGAATGTGCTTGGTCCTGGATTGAAATACTAGATTCCTGGCAAGAAATATAGCGCTCAGACTGTCACTGTAGAGAGTGCCCTTTAAACCTTCTTACCCAATTCTTCTAAGAAACTTCATAGTCATATCATCTCCTTTGCAGCCTCTGACACTGTAATGTGCTCAGCTTCTGTAGTGGACAATGAAACTGTCTTCTAAAGATTTGAGCTTCATGACACTGCAGTGCCACTAAGAGTATAAACATAACTCGTAGTACTATTTCTAATGTCAATGTCTATAGCTCAATCTGCATCAACATAGCTCTGTATCTCCAAACTTTTTCCTGAGAAATACAAGCAGGTTTCTGAGGAGCCTCTCAGGTATCTCAAGATCCACTTCACTATTTCCAAATGTTCCTTCTCTGGATTACTTATGTATCTGCTCACAACTCCCACTGTATAAACAATATCAGGTCAGGTGCAGACCATAACATACATAAGTGAACCAATAGCTGAAGCGTAAGGAACCTTACTCATATAGTCTTGTTCCTCCTCTGACTTGGGAGCTTGATTTTTGCTGAGTTTGAAATGAATGCCCATAGTTGTGCCAACTGGTTTGGCTTTATCCATATTGAACCTGCTAAATATCTTTTTCACATATTCATCCTGTAAAAGCCTCAACGTACCTTTGACTTAGTCTCTGACAATGCTCATGCCAAGAATTTACTTTGCCGCTCCCAAATCCTTTATTGCAAAGTGTTCTGACATCAGCTTCTTCAGATTATTGATCTTATCAATGCTAGCTNCAATGTCTATAGCTAAATCTGCAGCAACATAGCTCTGTACCTCCAAGCTCTTTCCTGAGAAACACAAGCAGGTTTCTGAGGAGCCTCTCAGGTATCTCAAGATCCACTTCACTACTTCCAAATGTTCCTTCTCTGGATTACTTATATATCTGCTCACAACTCCCACTGTCTAAGCAATATCCAGTCAGGTGCAGACCATAACATACATAAGTGAACCAATAACTGAAGCGTAAGGAACCTTACTCATGTAGTTTTGTTCCTTCTCTGGCTTGGGAGCTTGATTTTTGCTGAGTTTGAAATGAATGCCCATAGTTGTGCCAACTGGTTTGGCTTTATCCATATTGAACCTGCTAAACATCTTTTTCACATATTCAGCATGTAAAAACCTCAACGTACCTTTGACTCAGTCTCTGAAAATCGTCATGCCAAGAATTTACTTTGCCGCTCCCAAATCCTTTATTGCAAAGTGTTCTGACATCAGCTTCTTCAGATTATTGATCTTATCAATGCTAGCTCCCGCAATAAGCATATCATTTACATACAATATTAGGATGATAAAAAGGGTTGTCAAAGTGTCTGACATAGCAACAGTGATCTGACTGACATCTGCTGTACCCTGCATTGAGCATGAATTTATCAAACTTCTTGTACCACTGTCTAGGAGCTTACTTTAAGCCATACAAACTCTTCTTCAATTTGCAAACTGAATCTTATTTTCCTTGTACCACGAACCTCTTAGTCTGGTGCATGTAGATGTCTTTTTCAAGATCTTCATGAAGAAAAGCCGTCTTCACATCTAACTGCTCAAGGAATAGATCTTCAGTAGCAACCATAACCAACACTATTCTAATGGTTGTGAGCTTAACCACGGGAGAAAATATCTCAGAATTGTCAATGCATTGCCTCTGCTGAAAGCCTTCTACAACAAGTCTAGCATTGTACCTTTATTGTCATCAAGCTCAGTCTTCAGCCGGTACACCTACTTGTTGTGCAATGTCTTCTTCCCTAGTGGAAGTTCTGTCAGCTCCTATGTCTGATTTCTCACCAGGGAATCTATCTCTTCTTTCATGGCCAGCTCCCACTTGTTAGAATTTTCATCCGCCAAGTTTTCTTCATAGCTCTATAGTTCTCTACTATCTTTCATTAGGATATAGTTCAAGGTTGGTGAGTAACGTTGTGGAGAACGTCCGTTCCTGACTGACCTGCGAACAGTAGATGGAGTAGTGAATGACTCTAAAACTGACTGCGGAATAATAAAAATGGGTGTCTCAGACCCATTCTCCTCGTCATTGACATTTTTGCCATGTACTATGACCTTTGGTAGATCTTCAAACCTCACGAACTCCGATTCTCGAGGATCTGCTTCAGAATTTGTACTAGTCTTGTCTTTGTACATCATTTTCTCATTGAAGATCACATTCCTACTTATAATAATCTTCCGATCCTGATTATCCCAGAAACGATAGTCAAATACTTTGTCTCCATAGCTAATGAAATAACATTTCTTTAGCTTAGCCTCAAGCTTGCTACGAGCATCATGATTGATTAGAACATAAAAAAGACAACAAAAAATCTTAAGATGAGAAAATTTGACCTCTTTACTGCTCCGGACCTCCTTAGATAATTCACAGTCTAATGGGATGGATGACTCCCCGTTGATCAAGTAAACTACAGTGCTGACCGCATCTGCCTAGAAAGTTGGTGGTAGTCCGACGTGCAATCTCATGTTTCTGACACACTTATTGATGGTCTTATTCATATGTTCTGCAACTCCATTTTTTTGTGGTGTCCCCAAAATGGTTTTCTCCATTCTGATAACCTGAGCTGCACGGTACTCCTTTAACCCACCATTGATGTACTCACTACCATTGTTGGACCTCAAACATTTTAGTTTTAGATCTGTCTCTGTCTCAACTATGAATTTCCAAGTTTTGAACACAGTAAATACATCAGATTTATGCTTCAGAAAGTAAACATATACCTTTATATCGTGATCATCTGTGAGTATGACGTAGTAACGAGAGCCTCCAAGAGATGTCATTTTGGAAGGCCCCCACACATCGATGTGTACAAGTTCTAGTTTTTCTGCATTTAGCGCTCTGCTAATTTTCAGGAAACTAACATTCTTCTTCTTCTCCATAATGCAACTCTCACACATGTTGAGATCAACTGATTTCAGTTCGGGTAGCTTACCGTTGGATTGAAGTTCTTTCATGTCTCTCTGACTCGTGTGTTCAAGCTCCGAGCCAGTACCAGTGCTCCTTTAGAGACTTTCCAATTGCTATTTGAGAACACTACTGAATGCCCTCCTTCATCGAGCTGCCCAATAGAAATTAGATTCTTTTTCAACTCAGGAATGTGTCTGACATTTTGCAAGATTCATTTGTTTTTGTTAGGGAGTGTAATTTTTACATCTCCCATCGTCATCATGTTCAAAGATGCTCCATCAACCATGTACACCTTCCCAAATTCACCCGCAACATAGTTTTGTATTTACTTCCAGTGGGAAGATGTATGGAAAGAAGTCTCTGAGTCCAGTATCCAGACATCAACAGAATTATGAATTGCAAACAATAGTGTATCATGCACTTCTTCAGTTACAACATTAGCATTAACGTTCTCCGTCTTCTTAGGATTTTTGCAGTCCTTCTTTATGTGGCCAGTTTTGCCACTTTTCCAGCAGGTTCCTTGCTGACCAGACTTTGACTTGCTCTTGCCACTGTGCTTTGATTTTGACATTCCTCTGTTTAAGTCCTTGTCATGTGATCTCCCTCTGGAATCAACATTCAGTGTAGAACTCGAACACAAGGCCTCGCCAAAATCTTTCATGCGCACCTCCTTAGCCAAAATCAAATCACGAATATTATCATATTTCAACTTAGTTTTACCTGCGGAGTTGCTAACTGTCATCCTTATAGCTTTCCAGTTATTTGACAATAAAGCCAACAATATCAATGCACGTATCTCATCATCAAAATCAATTTCAACAGACAACAATTGATTTGTGATGGTGTTGAAATCATTCAGATGCTGAGCGACAAACACACTTTTCACCATCTTTAAATTGAATAGCTTTTTCATCAAGTACATCTTGTTATTCGCCGATGTCTTTTCGTACATGTCTGATAAAACTGTCATAAGATCTGCAGTCGTCCTCTCCTTGACGACGTTGTGGGCAACATATCTCAATAGGGTCAATCGAATAAACCCCAGAATTTGTCGATCCAACAGATTCCAATCGGTCTCATCCATCTTCTCCGGTCGTTTTCCCAGTAACGGAAGATTAAGTTTCTTCCCATAGAGGTAGTCCCCTATCTGCATCCTCCAATAACCAAAATATGTGTTGTCGAACTTCTCGATCTCCGAAATCTTCACTTCGTCTCCTGCCATCGTTCTTCCTCTGATCCTAATCGAGACTCTGATACCAATTGTTATAAAAAAACGACGTCAATAAAGTGAAAAAAAAATCGGATCGAAAGATTGCAAACCAGAAAATAACACATAGATTTACGTGGTTCGACTAATTTGTCTACGTCCACGAAGCTGCAGAAGATTTTATTACTTCGAGAAAAATTATGCCGTCGAGCTCTTCGACATTTACAAGTAAACTTCCTTTTTTTCTCTCTCCCTTCCTCTCTCTCTTCCTCTCTCTCTCTCTCTTCCTTTCTCTCCTTTAGTTCTCCACCGTAAGCTTTTTTTGTAAGCTTTGCCGAGCCAAGCTTAAGGAGCGGAGAGGTTAAGAGGGCTTGGCTTAGCAATTTATGACAGACAAAAGAGGCTATTTAAAGAAAACAGGAGAGTGGTAGGTGGGACGCTTAGAGAGGTGGGTGGGATGCATAGAGTGGTAGGTGAGACGTGGAGAGAGTTTGGTGGATCACAGGCTCAATATATTTAACAGTCTCTCCATGCTCTTGCACTAGATATGCTGACAATGAAGTATTGCACAAATCATAATGCTAGTAAATTATTTGGACAGCTTAGGATACATTAGATCGGAAGCTATTTGAAAAATAGTTATGCGCTTGAAAGTTCAAGTAAACCTATCAATTCTGTTGACCAATTCGCACCACAAGGATTACTTTTGGGCTTACACATTCACTTTTTTCTAGTTCTACTATTTGACCTTCAAATTTTGTGATCACATCTATTATTGCATATAAAAAAACTTATTGAGAAACCCACTAGGGATAAATTTTATTTTAATTATCTTAAGAAAGGACATCTGCAAATAGCGCAATGTTCAAAACTGACATTTGGATGAGAGTCCCACCTCTATTGTTGCGTTGTTCTTAAATATTTTGATGATATCAAGGATGATTGCATATTTTTATGTCATGTGTTTAGGGATTTTATTTCTATTGAGGAAAATAGTAGTGATGCATTTTTGGTTGGTCTCCCTTTTGTGAGGGATTATTTCATAAACTCATAAGACTCACATACTTGATGTGCTCTCCAAGATTTTTCAATTGCCACTTGAATTGATTGTTATCGTGTCTTTCTTTTTCAATTGCGCCACCTTTCTGGACTTCCTCCTTGTCGAGCTTCTTGTGTCTTTATGTGTTGAGTCTTTATTGTAATGTTTTACTTTACGTTTGATTTGCTCTACGTCTTTCTTTCTTTTGGTTCATCGTTGTAACATTTTTTTCAGTTATTAATAAAATTTCTGTTTTGTGTTGTGGTTTGGGTTAACTTTAGTATCAGATATGATATGACACTCTAAACACGATAATAGAGATGGAATGTTGTGTCATCCTGATGGTGATGCATGAAAATCAATTGACAGTTTATATCCTGATTTTGCCTCAGATCCGAGAAATATTTATTTTGGTTTAACCACAAATAGATTTAATACTTTCAAATTTTTGAGCGGTACATACAGTATTTGGTCTGTATTTTTGGTAATATATAATTCACTTCTTTGGATTGGGATAAAACATGCATCTTTTATTTTGTCGACCATAATACCCGGGGTGAGAAGTCCAGATAATGACATTGAGATTTACCTACAACCATTAATTGAAGAGATACAAGAATTATGGTTGAGAGAGCAATGTTATAATGCAGCAACATGTCAAAATTTCAAAATACGTGCAGCATTATTATGGACTATCAATGATTTTCCTGCATATGCTATTTTATTTGAGTGGAGTACCAAAGACAGACAGATTTGCTTGTTCGTGTTGTGTAGAAAATATCGATTGTTGGCTGCACAAAAGTTAAAAGTTTTCTTGCATTGGTCATTGATGTTGGCTGCCACAAGGATATATTTTTCGTCGACAAAAGCAATATTTTGGTAATACCGAAGAATTTAGAACTGCACCTCAAAGAATTACTGACACTCAAATTTTATGACAATTGGAGTCTTTGCAGACTACTTTTAGTGAAAATAATAATGTAATCCATAGGAGCAAGAAAAATAATCATACTAGTTTGATAGCAGAATGATCTGATGATTTGTTAAAGTGGAAGAAAAAATATTTTCTTCTGCTTACCTTATTGGGAGCACAACATTCTACCACATAATTTGGATGTAATGTACATAGAGAAAAATGTTTGTGATATTTTCATATCCACACTCCTAGATATTGATGAATTAAAAGATAATCTATAAGCAAGACAAGACTTGATTGATATTGGTATGAAAAATGAACTCCATCCTTGCGTTTTAGATAATGTTACATTTATTTACCATCAACTTGTTTCACAATGTCAAAAAAAAGAAAAACGGATGTTCTGTGAAGTACTAAAAAATATGAAAATGCCTAGAGAATATGCACCAAATATTTCTAGATTTATTAAAATAAATGACTACAAGATAGTAGGTCTAAAGAGTCACGACTGTCATGTGCTTATTGAAGATATTCTACCAATTACATTTAAACTTTGTGCTCCTTAGAAAAAATTATTGGTGTTACTGTTGAAACCTCACTATTTTTGAAATCTTTATGCTCTAAGGTAATCAATCTAATTGGGTTAGAGAAACTTCAGAGTGATATTGTTCTGACTTTGTGTAAGATGGAAAAGTAATTCCTCCCCTCTTTTTTCACAATCATGGTTCACTTGCTCCTTCACTTGGTTGAAGAGATCAAACTTGGTGGTTCTATGCATTAAAAGTGGATGTGTCCATTTGAGAGGTAATGTATAAAAATTAAAGTTTTATTTGTCAATTTAACTGGAGTTACTTATGTAAAAAAATATAATTTACAGATTTTCTCGGTGCTTAAGGATTATGCTGGAAATAAGGCACCACCCGAAGGATCAATTACAGAGGATATATAATGGGTGAAGGAATATATTTTTGTTCTAAATATTTAGAGAGATCTCAGATAGCTCATATGCCCACGAGTTCAAAGTTGTTATTAAATGAGGAGCACTACATTATAAATTTTGCAGTGGGATAATTTCGTTGGAAAAAATTACAACTTTTATCTTAGTTAAAAAATCCTTAGTACAAGCTCATGGATATATGCTTTGCCATTGTGATAATATATCATTATATATAGAAGTCCTTATTGCTAGTGAGCAAAGAAAGATACATAAACACATAAATTTTACTCTTGCAGAAATTGAGAAGCTTTTGAATGAAAGATTCCATGAATGGTTCAATAAGAAGTAAGTTTCTTAACATATTGATTATTCGTCAAAACCTATATATTTTTTTAATGAAACTTTTTATTCATTCCAGATTAAAATAGTCAATGCTTCTTCTTTAACGGATGAAATTATGACCCTTGCAAATGGTTCTAATAAGTTTGCACAGTGATATAAGGGATTTTACATAAATGGTAATAAATTTTATATCAAATCTTACGATCATGATAAGAGAAATCAAAACTACGATGTTTTGAACACCGCGGAAATCGGTGACTTCAATTACTACGGGCGAGTCAATGATATTATTGATATTTGTTATTTCGACTTATTTCGGGTTGTCTTGTTCAAATATGATTGGGAGAATACTAATGCTACTGGGATGAAGAGAGACTAATTTGGACTGACTTTTGTGAACTTCTCATGTTTAGTTCATACTGTTGAAAAAAGAGAGCATGATCCATTTGTTTTCTCTTCTCAAGTGGAGCTGGTGTTCTACATTCAAGATCCCAAAAATCAAAATTGGAATTTTGTTATAAGAGCAAAACTCAGAGATATTTATGATTATAGTATAACTTCTAATAGAGAGGAAATTGGATAGATAATTAAAGGTTTTTTTATTTTTATGATCCTTTTTGTTTGTTTTTTTGTGCAGAAAGAGAAAAACTCAATTAGTTCATGTTGCCTGCAGATCTATGTGAGGTAAGAATTTTATTCATTTTACTAATTGTTTGTAGGAAATCCTTAAAGTTTTTTGGAAATACTGAAACTTAATGTGCTTTAATTATTTGGTTTTATGTTTTTGGCCTGTTATTGTACATATTTTGATTTTTTTTTTTAGGAATGATTTGATGATGACATATTTTAAATTTTTTGGTAAGAAATTCATTTCATATATTTTCAAAACAAAGTTAAATGCTTCTGGCTTCTATTTGTCGAAAATAGTTTTGAAGTTGATCCAAATAATTGGTAGTTGCATGTTGCTTTTCCATATGACTCGGGTTCTCTCAAATCTCGTCAATTAAACAGAGTAAGGAATTGTAGGTGTTAGATATGCAAATACATATGAATTGAGTGGAATGCATGTAAGTCTTCTTTGATTCATTTGTAATTAAATGCTGATGCTTTGATTTGGATGCTACGCAAAACCTTTGGTAATTCCTATACTAATTCGGGGGTGTTTGGCTCCACTCGCTACATGATAATTTTGAAGTTGATTCAAATCATTGGAACAAAGTTGCTGTTCCAAGAAATGTCAAAGATAATTTTGAACTTGATCCAAATCATTGGAACGAAGTTGCTGTTGCAAAAAATGTTAAAGATAATTTTGAAGTTGATCCAAATAATTGGAACAAAGTTTATATAATTTGCACTAGGATTAGAACAACAGCATAGCAACATAAAAGGTGATTGGGGGATAAAGATCAAACCCAATTACATGTGCTTTTAATACTTTCCAAACCCATGACTGGAAATGAAATCATCACCCTTAGCAGGAAACCTTAGCAAACGATAGCAAGATCACAAATATGATGCAAGAAAGTTATTAGTTGGGCCAATTTACATACATTCCACACAATTCTTATATATTTTTATATCTAACGCTTAAAACTCAAGATCTGTGCAGAAGTTTGACGGCTATTGCATGGCTTTAAGCTGAAGTTGAATTGATAGAAGGCTACAATAATATATTTATTGCATTATTATTTATTGTCCTATTTCATCAATTACGTATCTTGTGACTAGGTAATCAATCATATACGTAAAATTGCCTTAAATTTAATTCAAACTCAAATCTTTAAAATTATAATTAAAACCTGATGCTCTTGTTAACATCATTAAAGTCATGACTTTAAAGCTCGGTTTTGATTTTGTTTTTGTTTCGGGGTGTTTTATTTCATTTCTTTTGATAATTTCATTGAATTTTAAGAAAGATTTGCATACATACATACCACTTAATTTTTATGTATTTACATACATATGAAAGTTTTCGGTGTTAAATTCTTAATAATCGAATGGTATGTATGTAAATGCTCCATAAGTGTGATATGAAGCTGGTATGTTAGAAGGATTTATTTCTCTATCGAAAATTGAAAATATTTTTTAACATTTGCTGGAACGACCGTGTTCCCTCATGCACATTTCACAGAAGGAATGCCTGCTAACTCATTACCTCTGTCAGTATATGCAAGTGGAGAAAACTCACAAGCTAATTTTTTATTCTGAAATTGAAGCAGGGTATGTTTAATTTGTATTTCAGCAACATTTTTATTTAATTTAGAATTTGAAGTGAGTCAAAACTTTATATTTGGAGTATCATTATTTATTCTCTTTGAATACTATCATTAAATGTGTTGAATGAGGAAAGCTTATTATTCTTTGCAATTGTGTCATTCAAATGCAACTATAGTTTACTTTTTTCCACTCTACCAGTTGATAGTGCTTCCAGTCCGGGAACCACGGTTACAAGGTTAGATTCTCTTGCTCTGTGATTTTCCTCAATTTTATGATGAAGCCTCTCTTTTCTATCGGACATTTAGCAGACGTATTGCCAATTGTTTTTCATCTTGCATGTACTTTTTGCAGAATATGCAGTGGCTTTACGTATGGTGCTTCAAAGCTTGTGTAGTTTCTTGTACTTCCTACTGAAAGTGTTGCTGATGAAGTGGGTATGTTCTTCATGAACAAAATTAGTTTTTCAAAATATAGTTTTTTTTTAAAATATATTTTTTATGATTATTTTAATTTGTTTAATTTGTTTGTATGAGCCTACATTTGAAATAGTACTTGTATTGCATAGAAATCAATTAAATTCCGTTTTTGTATGGCTTGAAGGCCCAAACATACCTCAGAAGGAGGTGAAGAAACATAAAAATAGAAACTATTTAATAAAAAAGAAAGATCTGTAAGTTTAAACCGTCGCAGAAACAATAGTTGCAGCGGTTTAAATCGCCATTAACTTTTTGGGTTTTTTGTGGCGGTTTAAAAACAGCTACAAATTGTTTGTGGCAGAAATCAATGACGATGATTTTTGCAGCGGGTTTGAATCACTGCAAATCATTTTAAATCGCTGTGGTAGATTTCCAGATCACCGATACAAATATTATTTATTGTGATTTGTGTGTGTGGAAAAAATATTGCATCAATGCTCCGCACGTACGTGTGGAGTCTAATGAAATCACGTCACGTGGAGACTACAAAAAAAAAATCGTCCCGTTAGCATAAGGGAATATTCTCCGTGTTATTTGGTGTTATTCAGTTGTTATTGTATGTTATTAAAGTGTTATTGTGTTCTGAGAATATTCTCAATGTTATAATAACATAATAACACATTAATAACACTTGAATAATACATAATAGCAAATGAGTAATACGGGAGGAATATTATCTTGTGTCACCAAACATATTTTATTTTTCTGTCACTGTCACGGGGCGTGATTTTATTGGACTCTGCACGGAACTCTACATGTAGAGTCCTGATGTAATATTTTCTCGTGTGTGTGTTTAAGAATCCCGGAAGGAATTTTATTATATCATAAAGGTTTCAAGCTACACCCTTAAAAGAAACCAAAAGAAAAAGAAAAACCTATGAATATTCCATATTATAAAATCTTGCATGCAATCAAATTGATCATATTTACTCTATAAGATATTTATCTCATTTTATATTTTAAATATATCAAATCAGTTTTAACCCCAAACTAAAATGAATACGTTCATAACTCCCAAACTTCTATGTATTTACAATCTAACACCGAAATCATTCATATCACATAAAAAAATGCTACTATTTCAATTTTTAAAAAAATGAATGCACATTTTCATGCCTATATAAGATGTTATCATATACAAAATGATATTTAAATATTAGATATGTAAATAATTACAATTTGAGTGGTATGTATGTAAATATATATATATATATATATATATATATATATATATATATATATATATATATATATATATATATATAACCTTGGGAACATCAATTATTTCTTTTTTATATAATCCGAGTGGAGAATATACAATAATTGGAAGATTTTATATCCAAAGCGAAGAAATAATTTTTGCTTGTACTAAGACATGCACGTATAGACTTTTATTATATTCATGCAATATATTCCTTCAAGAGTGAAGCAATATCACAATTATCTTAACCCTGCCGCACTCAACCACAATCCATACCAAAAATAAATTATTCAGACTTATATCTATATATATAATGATGAGGGGGTAGTTGAGGTTAGGTGGTGGCTTGGCAGGCATTCTATGATGAGGAACCGGGTGGTTGAGTAAATTAATAGGTTATGATAACGAAAAATAGATAGTAATTTTGTTATTATTGAATGACATAGACAACATACATCATTCATTTCTAATCTAAGTGACATAGTTATGATTATCTTAGTGTGGATATTAGGCTTATTATTAATGGCTTAAACTTGTTTTTGTTTTTTTGTTTTTTTTTTTGTTTTTTGCTTTATGTTAAGCAGTGTAATAACAAAAACTTAATTGGGAAGTGGAAAATGGATTTTTTTTAATGATAATTTTATGTTTAAAGTTTTGAATTTTAATATATGTTTTGAATATATTTCATATTCGTATATAGTTAAACTAGAGAGCTCATAAGCTAATGAGTCTAGTTATAACCGACTTAAATTTGACAAATTAGCCCATAAATGAGAAAGATGAGAGATTTGTGAAGCAGTTGGAACTTTAGGATGCCTCTAATTCAAAAATTTTAACATCGACCAACAAGTATGTCTTACAATCTATAGGTGTTCAATTAGCAATGTATAAAATGGCTTTTATATACACAGTCTAATCTTGTAAAATAGTACTAATTAGGGATAGATATTCAAACCCTTCAAAAAAATTACACAATTGCATGAGTATTCAAAAATTTTATCCTACCATGTATAATCTTTATGATCATCATTGCTCTTACTGAATTTGCAGATGTATGAGCATTTGCATCTTATAATGCTCGTGTAGAAGAACAACATTTGGTTCAATTTTTGCTAGTTATTTGGGATGATTTTGAAGGCCTTAATGGCACAATTTTGTATCACAAACCCCTTCCTTAATTTGAATAGTTGGTTAATGTGTTGTTGGCTAGAGATTCATTTGAAGGCTCGAGCGAATAAAGGAAATGTTGGAAAGGAAATATTTATGGCTCCTTTTCCATTTATTTATGTAGTTCCTACTAAACCTCTTCTCAACAATTAGAATAAGACGAAGTTCAGCATTGACAAGTGCAACTTTTGTAAGCAAAATGGTCACTTGAAGTCTCAATGTCCAATGTTATTGAATGAAATGTAATAATCTCAACAAAATTCATCTTGGAAACCAAACAAACAACCACAAAATCAATCATTCAAACCTATGTTACCATCTGGGAATGTAGTAATAATTGTTCCACCTACTACTCACTTACGCATGAGTTGAAGCTCTATTCTCAAGCTATCAATCTTGCAATGCCACCATTGTGTCACTCAACGAGCAATTCCAGGAGTTCCTTGTTTCTCAGCCATGTTCTACGTTTGCCCTTCAAATATAGGTTTGCCTTCTAGCAGCAAGTCATGTATATTTTCCTCTATATGGGTTCTTGATTCTGGCACTTATTTCTTTCTATATTTTTACATGTTGTAACTTTTGTGTCTGTCGTGACTGTTGATGGTACCTAAGTAACATTAACAGATGTTGGTTCTATCTACTCAAATCAAGTATCTATCTCATATGTATATTATATTCCAAATCTTACTTCGATATTGTCTATGTTGGTCAATTGTGTAATTTTGGCTTCTCAGTTTTATTTTCCTCTTTCTCTTATCATGTGCAAGATTTGCATTCCAAGAAGATGATCGGGACAAAGCTTAGCAAGGGGAATTATACATTTTTGATGAGCTGAGAATTCCAAATGCTGCAACTTCTTGTGTTAAGTTGTCTTATTTTCGTCTAATTTCTTCTTCTAGCTTTTATTTATGGTATTCTCATCTTGGGCACGATTGTACTTCTCATTTAAAGTATTTGGCTCCTAGAGAAGCTTTAGGAAAATTCTAAACTTGAGATATTTCATATTGTTAAATTGGCTAACTTTTTTGCTTTGCCCTTTTATAAAAGTCTTCTACTTCTCTCGCGCTATTTGATTTAATTCATTATGATGTGTGAAAATTATCTATTCTTATTATAAAAGGTAGATTTTCATATTTTGTTTCATTTATTGATGATTTATCTTATAAATAACTTTTTTAATTATCTAGACATTTATCATTTGTTTCAAGCATTCATTAAAACGTAGTAAACTCAAATCTCATTTATCACTTTGTGTCATTCTTTGTTATAGTGAAGATAAAAAGGGATGTGATAGTTGCAATCCCATTTCTCAAAAGCTCTACATTGCTTACCATGTTGTGTTTCTTGAGCATATTCTCTTCTACTCTAGTATGTCGGGCACACAAGTTCTTAAAAAGTTTCACCTTTATTCACCAGCTCTCAGAGCCCTCTTCATATAGAAAGGTTGTTCTTAATCCACTTTGGCAGTAGGTAATGGCAGATGAATATTCTGCTTTGCATGAGAGAGGTACTTGGGACCTTGTTCCTCTTCCTTCTAAGAAACATGCCATTCATTCTCTCAAGATTTATAAGATCTATGAGCAAAACCAATTCTAATGAGTCTATGAGCAATACAAAGCTCGTTTGGTTATTAAAGGGTTCTCACAATAGTAAGCATGTCTTATGAGGAAATGTTTGTTGCAGTTGCAAATCTTACCATCATTCAAACCTTCATCGTAGTAGCGTCTACCTGTTAATGGTCCATTTTTCAGACGGATGTCAAAAATGCATTCTTAAATGATGGTCTTCAAGAAGACGGGTACACGGTGCCGCCTTTGCAAATGAAAGAAAGCTCTTTGCGGGCTTAAATAAAATTCTCAAGCCATGTTTGAGAAATTCTCTACCGTCATTACTCCTTTTGGGTTCTATCACAATTCATATGGTTTTGCTTTCTTTGTCAGGCCCGCCTCTTTCAGTCGCATTCTTATTTCCGTATATGTTGATGACACGATTATTATTGGGGATGATGTTGATGAGATTAATGAATTGAAATTGCACTTAGCTCATTACATAAATACCACCCAATTTGTTTGTATTTACACATCTAACATCCAAAACATTTATATTGCCCAATTCTTTTCTTACTAAACAAGAATATCACTATTATAACATTTAAAATGCGAGATACACCTTTCTTTATGCATACATAATATGAAATATATGCAAAATTGAAGTTAGGTGTTGGATATGTAAATACATATGAATTAAGTGGGGGCTTTAATAGTCATGCCGCACAATTTTTATATATTTACATATCTAACAACTATACCTTTTTATTTAGATGCATAACATTTAAATCTTAAACCTAAAATCACAATTATTGCAGCTCCTGCCTTTTTAAAAGCGAAATTTTTAGAGTCTATGATGTGAGCCCCCAAATAACCTCATGTGTCTAATCATTCGATCATGTACTGCAAGGCAAATGCACTCAGGCGGGCTCGAACATTTGACCCCAAGGGACTCACGACTGACAACGCAGCTGCCAAGCAAAGAGTCACGGCGTGCAGCACAGGTGGCAGAAATATAAATACATAAGAATTGTGTTGGTATGTATGCAAATTTCTCATATGTTCAATAACTCTTAATCCTCGCTCATTTGAGTTCTTAATCAGAAATTAATTAAATTCACTATTATGCTTAGTATTTTGGTTGAAATTAAACGAAGATTATTAAAATGTTAACTTCGACATAATTACTCCAAAGACACTAATCAATAAAGTGTCAAAATAGTCTTTGATTATTTACGTGAGATCGTTTTAATCCCATAATTTATAGAATTAACAAAATAATCCATATTTATTTTAAAATTGAGCTCTAATTATCCTCAACAATGACCATTTCAGACACATTTCCATAAACTCTGAAACTAAAACGGCTTCATATAAATAATTGAAAAATATTTTGACAGTGATTTTGGAGTGAATATTTCGAATTTCCATTTTGATATCCTTAGGATATGTTTGAGGCAGCTAAAACTTATTAAAAAACAAAAGTGAATACGCTAAATAATAATCTGATGCTCAAAAAACTGTCGAGAATATAATAAATTTTATTTTATTTTTAGTCATACCACAGTTTGAAAAGCTGCCACAACACCTAGTCAAGAGAGATGAGGAAACGTAGATTTCAACAATAACTTTTTTAAAAACCTGTCAAAACGCAGTTTAACTAAACAACCAAAATTGCGGTGCGGTGCTGCACCGCCACCATACCGCCTCCCCAAACTGACCCTTAGTCCTCGAATTTCTTTAAAATTGGGTTATATTAGTTCTCAACTAGGACTATTTCA
>NEWO01000018.1:2915959-2970960 GCA_003013225.1 Phalaenopsis aphrodite
TGTTGGGAAGGGACGAAAAAGGTTAGTTGAGGGCGAGAATTTAGGTGAGTGGGATAAAATCATAAGAGTTGGGGTTGTCTATGTAAATTGCCCATTAATTTTTTTATACCTCATGACTAAAATGGTCTCTTTTAACTAATTTCTCTTATAATAACTATGAAGATGATCACCATCTTCATTATTTATTTATTTATTAGATATGGATCACTTAGACATGGACTTAGGGAAGAATTCATCATTCAAGTAATTATACTTTTCCTAATTATCCAATCAAAATTTGTAATTATTTTTACACTGAATAATTATAATTATTTAACTAATTACGTTATTAATTGCCTTATGAAAAAGATTTGTTGAATTCTAATATCATTAAATATTTCTTAATTACTTATTTATAAATTACTTTAGACAATTTACCTAATCCATACTTTCCCATTAAATTCTTTAAATTCACTAAATAAGATTTTACATATTGATGATTAACTAATTATTTTATTAAGCCACATAATATTAAAAATGAATCATTAATGATTAAAAAGAAAAGTTCAAATTAAAAAATGCTTAAAATGTAAATTTTTTGTTTTTGTTTTTCAAGTTAAGGTCTGTTTGGAGCAGCTTGTGTTTTTCAAGATAAACTGCTTCTATTGAAACGCAACTTACGGGCAGACCGTGAGAGTCAACCAGGTAGTCGACCCACGGCCTGCGTTTAATGTAAAAACTCAAACACAGTTATGAATAAACTAACGAAACGTGTGAACCAAACGGTACGACGGCATTTTGAAAACTCAGCCTGCACTTATAAGCTGCCCCAAACGGACCATTAATTTTATATTAATATAAAATTTATTTAAAAATGAATAAATAATTAAAAATTATTGCCATTTATTTATTTTTCCAGCAACCAAAAACAGAATTCAAAAATAAAAATCCAGCGCGCTTATTAAAATACATAAAAATCTAAAATACCACAAAATGAAATTTCTCAAATATATATAAAACACCAAACGCCCCCTAAATGAAACTCAAATTCATGTCCCAAACATTACATGTTTATTTCGGGTATTATTATGCAGAGAGAGCTTCACATGAACTCGAGAGCAGTCTCCAGAAATGCTCTGTAGGTATCATCCGTAAATAGCACAAAGTATACCTGCAAAAACAAAATAATACAATTAATTAAAAAAAATTACAAACATACCCCTAAATTCTTAAGTATTTACATACCTAACATCTAAAATTTAATTTTACACATACACACCACTTCAACTATGCATGAAAAAGCTTGCTTCGCTTTTCAAAAGTTAAAATGATGATATTTTTATGCGATATGAAAGATTTGAATGATATAACCATGAAAAGCAAAGTTAAGGTATTATATATGTATTATACATAAGAGATGGGTGATATATAAGTAAATGCGCCCTTACGCGAAATTGAACCGACCTAAAAAACTGTTTGACCTGAATATTATAACGAGTCGGAAATTCTAACCCAAACTCAGACCCATGTAATACATTCAACTTAAGATATAATAGCAATTTGGGTCAATTTCAGATTAACATATAACCCATATCTAACCATAAATTTTAAACAAGTCAAGTTTCTAAATCCAAACCTGAATTTTTCGAGTTAGATTCAGGTCAGATTGAGATATAAAACAAAAAACAACAACAACAACAACAACAACAAAACCTTTATATCACTAAGTGGGATCGTCTACCTGAATCTTTTTTCTCCATTGCGTCCTATTTAATGTCATATTTTCATTTAATTCTAATAAATTAATATAATTTTTTATACAATATGTCCAAGTCTTCCTAGGTTTACCTCTGCCTTTCTTAACATAAGTTAAATCTAAAACATCTACTTTTCTAATCGGATCATCAGATGCTTGACATTTAATGTGACCAAACCATTTAAGACGACTCTCTAAATTTGCCTTCACAGGAGCAACACCAACCCTATCACGAATGTATTCATTTTGCATTT
This sequence comes from Phalaenopsis aphrodite, assembly GCA_003013225.1. NCBI lineage: Eukaryota > Viridiplantae > Streptophyta > Magnoliopsida > Asparagales > Orchidaceae > Phalaenopsis > Phalaenopsis aphrodite. The sequence goes on from NEWO01000018.1 coordinate 2,917,949, forward strand.
TGTCTCTAAGTGTCTCATTTGCCTAATCATTCTCATCTAGGCAACACTTAAAACAAAAAAACAAAAAAGGGAAAAAAAAGAAAAAGATAAAACATGCAAAATGAAATTTACAATAATGTACCTCTTTGAAATCACGTGGGAACTCCTTAATTGCAGATATGGCTATTTTGGATGCTTCTTCACGAGGATATCTAGAAGTACATTTCAAAGGAAAACTTGTTAAGGCCATAGTCTTGCAACAAAGGTTAGAAAAGAAATTCTCACTTAGAAAATTAAATTTTACAAATTTCATTACCTATAAACACCACAAGATATGGCAGGGAATGCAATGTAGTGAATGTTGTTCTCCTTTGCAAGCTTCAGGCTATTTCTGCAATTATTAATGATAAACAAATGAAAAACAACATAAAACAAAGGATGAAAGCCCTATAAGTGAATGTAGGGAGGAAATTGTTACGCCGGACCAAAGAGGGACCGGCCGGGGCCCAAATGGGCACAGCCAAGCCGGCCGGCTGCCTAGAAAAAAGACTAGCCACCGGGTGAGGTCCATCAGGCTAATAATCATGTAGGAGATGAGAGAAATTAAAAGGGAATTTGCGGAGAAAGTTTGTATGAGTTTTGGTGGTGTTTGCAAGGGCTAGTTGTAAAAGCTGACCTTTCTTCACTTAAAACAGAAGGAGAATAAAATGATGCGGCAAGCATAGAAGTAGAATGGATAGTAATTCGCAGCGAGCATCTATGCAGTGTTTACATATACATATATATATATATACAGAGAGAGAGAGAGAGGCAGATAGGGTTTGTGGAAAGCCAATTCACCTCTCAAATTGTAGATAATCTCTTGCATCTTGTTTGTTTGCTTTGATATTAATCAAATTGGGCCTAATTTAAGTTTTCTCACCTAATACTCAATTTGTTTGCTGATTTTGGCTCCAGTTAACATAAAAAAACAAATGGATGCGCACTATAAATGAATGTAGGGAGGAAACACATAAAGGAATATCAGTGGGTTGGATGCTTACATATATGCATTTCTTAGGAGAACTTCGGGTTTGTCGTCCACACCATAAATTGGTCCAACAGTATGTATCACTTTAGACACTGGCAGCCGGAAAGCTCTGCATAACGATCAAAAGATATAGAATCATTTACATACATACACTCCTAAACTTCAATTTTCTACGTATATGCCACCTTATCTATGCATGAAAATGTGCATTTAACTTTTAAAATGTTAAAATGGTCGTATTTTTGTTGTGATATGAAAGCTTTGGGTTGTATTAAGGTAAAAAGTAAAATTTAGTTGTTAGATAGGTAAATACATAGGAATTGGGTAGTATGTATCTAAATTCCCCAAAGATCTAATGCTGTTCTCACTAAATTGTTTTAGATATGCTGAACAAAACCATGTATTACAATGCTTACGGTGTTATTCGTGCTTCTCCGACAGGGCAACGAATCCCAGGTCGAACCTCTGGCACCTCATAACAAGCAGCTTTCAGCTCTGGACCAGCAGCTTTATGTATGGCTGCGTCGGTGAATCATAATAAATAAACGAGTTTCGAAAACAAAATGGGGCATTTCCTACATGCCACACAATTCTTATGTATTTACATATCTAACATCCTAACTTTAATATTTACATGCATAGCCCTCAAATCATCAGTATCATATCAAAAATACCACTATCACCAACTTTTTAAAGGTGAAATACATGTTTTCATGCAAGGCTCATCACACCAAAGTGTTATAGAAGTAAATATAAAAGTTTAGTCGTTAGATATGTAAAAACATAGGAATTGTTTGGTATGCATGTAAATTTCTCTATGAAAATTAAAAAGGTAGAAAAATAAAAATAGAAGACTTGGTAACCTCCATCAACACCGCCACCACCGAGCATTTTCTCGTTAGCTGCATTCACCTGCAAGAATGCAAAATATACAGAACTATAGATGGTAGCAGCGAAGTCGTATTCATTTTCAGTATTTTGCAACCAAACTATTTAAAGCATTCATTTGAAAGATAAATTGAGGGTTTTACAAAAACATCCCTTGCCAAAAGCCTCAAGACCTGAACTCTACATGTCAAAAAAAGCTAACAAACAATAGTAGATCACATTTTTTTCCGATTCGGACGAAGAAACAAAATTTACAAAAATTCAAAATGGAATTCAATTGCTACAACATATAACAATTGAAATTACATCTCATGCAATTTTAAGGACCTCACCATGTAACCTTTTTCTTACATCTTCACAAAACATCAACTTGAGAAGAAGTAATTGAATCTCATCCAATCTTTTCAAATATATAAAAGGTTATCAAATAAACCCATTTTCATTGATTAATTTACATATCTAACAACAAAACTCTACAATTAACATTTATAGCGCTCAAATCTTTCATATCACATAAAAAAAACCATCATTTTAACACTTAAAAAGTGAAATACACATTTTCATGCATAGATAAGGTAGCAAATATGTAAATATTTAAGTGTTAGATATGTAAACACATGAATTGAGTAGTATATATGTAAATCTTCCTTTGGAAACAAGAGAATATCCTCCTTTGAACAATCAAGCAGCTTCCCTGAGATCCCCATTCTCATTTTTTACATTTAAAAAGCATAATTATACAAAAACAAAGAGGTCCTTCTTGCTCGGATTGAAAGATTAAGAAGAAAACATTATAATCGAACAAAACTAAGAAATCAATCAATAATTACAAACTCACAATAGCATCTGTCTTCCCATCCACGAACCACGAAGTGATGTCCCCTTTGAGGAGCTTGAGGACGGTGGAAGAAGACAGCTCAAAGCAATCAACCTCTCCAACCCTTTCCCTCCTCCCACCCGCCGCAGCGGCCGAGATCGCAGCATTGGAGTCGGAAGAAGTCGGACTACCTTCCATCCTGGCGGAATAAGCGGACGGAAACCTCGCCGGAGATCGGAGAGATGAGTGGCGCCGATAAAATTCAGGAGATTTGGGGATTCTCCTAGGGTTTTGGTGGCTTTCTAGCGCCTGGATGCTTCGAAGAGCTCGGGCCCCCTTCAAAAAGAGCATTTTGGTTTCCCCAAATAAGAAAAGTCGCAGTAAAACAAGGGATTCGGGGATGACGGATGATTGATGACCGTCCATTTGTCGGGGTGTAGTTGATTAGAGCCGTTCAATTATACTGGAATGGACTGTTTTGTCTGCATTTTCTTTTTTTTCTTAATTCTATCATGGAAATAATTTCGATGTCTGATTTTCTTATAAAAAATTCATTTTTTTATTTTCTTAAAATTAATATATTTTTAGCATCATTATTATAATATAAACTATAAAAACACGAAGATTTAGATGCATAATATCAAATTTGTATCATTTTGCTTTAACAATATACTATTTATAAATTATTTCATTAGGCTTTAAATATTTGAGGCCTATGTAAGAATATAATGTATTAGATATGAACATACATAAAAAATATGAATTATATGAGACAATGGTGGTGTAGTGGTGGTGACGGTAATCGGTGGTTGGGTAATGATGATTTGGCAGTAGTGGTGGTGAGATGGTGACGGTCAGGCAATAGTAGTTTAGCGGTAATGACAGTTTGACAGTGGTAGCCAGGCAGTAGTGGACTGACGGAAGTGACATTGATTTTAGCAGGTGATGATCAGAAGGTGGTAGCGGAGCAATTGTGGTCCGACAGTGGCGGCGACATGACAGTGATAGTTGGGCAACGGTGATATGGCGGTTGTGGCTTGGCAACAGTAGTTCAGTTGTGGTGGCAATAGCTCCACGGCGGTAACCGAGCAGCGGTAGTCCAATGGCGGCAACTAGATTGTGGTGTTCGGGCAGTGGTGATAGTAGTTCGGCAGTAGCAGTGGCTAGTTGGCGGTCGTCTAACGGTGGTGGAGCTCGGGAGTCATTAAGAACTTGGAGCTCCTTTAACTTTCTCTTCCAAGTCCAAGTCCTCAGTCCTCTTTCATGCAGGGACTGGGGGTTTATTTATAGATTTTGTAAGTGATATCAGTTGTAATTATCACATGAATTTAGATCACTTCATCAGACGATTCAGAGTGATCCCTTTGATCATATGTTATTCTATGAGCATTTGAGTTCCTTAATAATCACATAATTGAGTGATATTCGGCTAGATGGATTTGGCTAGATGTGACGCTCAATTTGATTAGAAGCTTTTCTAATTTCATATCCACTTGAGCATTCATATGCACATCTAAAAGCTTCAAATTATGTTTAAATGGCTTGATCAGACTCGGATCAAACCAATATTAGATTCATTGTACTTTCTTTGCGAAACGGTCAATTTGACTATAAACTTGTTAGAATCACGGCTTGGATGATCAAAAATTCATATTTGAAATTTTTTCTGGTCAAAATGCTTTCATATCGGTGAATGATTAAAATATTTTTTTTATGATATATAAGTGTCCTCTTATTTTCGTACGACCTTCCTGCATGAATGAAGCTACTCCTTAGATGTTAACATTGAACGTCTTGCATGGAGTCATAGATTAAATGGTGTTGAAAATGGACTAGGCATCATCGTCAGTGGTAGAGATGGTGATATAAGTTGGATGATAGTGGTCTGGCAATAGAGATGATAGTGGTTGGGCAACGACAATCTGTCAGCGACCAAATCACGGTTGATCTGCAACAACAAAAATGGTGGCCAGGAAGCGATGGTCTAGCAGTAACGACGACTAGATGGTGGTGATTAGACAACAGTGACGACAAGACAAATGTAATCAGGGAACGGTGGCCCGAAGAGGGAAGTGACCAGGCAATAGCTGTTCAATGGTAGTGGCAGAGGTCAGAAAGCTGTGATAGCAGTGAGACAATGATTCAGTGGTGGCGATGGTCAAATGAGAGCAACCAGACAACCATGATCTAACCAAAATAGCGTCCAGATGAAGGTGGCTGAGAATTAGATATCTGATGGTAATGTTGGCCAGATAGACATGATCCGGTGGCAACCAAACGCTCATGTGGGTGTGAGAAGGCACGTGTGTTGCTCGAGGAGTGCATGGTGTGTGTGCACCATTGTGCGCGTAAATAGGGGTGTAAACAAGCCGAACATTAACGAGTCCAGACTCAGCTCGTTAAAAAATATCATTATTCGTGTTCGACTAGTTTATATTCAAACATAATAAATGTGTTCGTATTCGCTCGTTTGCTTAGCGAATTGAACACGAGTTGTTCGCGAACAAAAAGTTGTTTTGATAATCCTAATAACGTAGTTGTAGAATGTTAAAGGGTTGGGGCAAAATTTAAATATTATTTTTTATATTAAAAGTTCTTTTAAATATTATTTAATATATATTTTATTTTATTTTATTAATTATTAATTTTAATTTATTATAAATTTTTTAAGCCTTGTAGTCAATTAAATTTGTTAAAAATACTAATCATCAGTGTGTGTGTGTGTGTGTGTGTGTGTGTGTGTATATATATATAGTATTTTGAGCCAAAATGACCTGAACATGAACGAACAAATCCTTGTTCGTGTTCGGCTCGTTCATATATCGAGCACAAAAAAAAATGTTTGTGTTGAACTCATTAACTTACTGAACAAATCGAATATGAGCTTCTTAACAAGCCAGACATAATATATTCGTGAACAATGAGCCGTTTTGACAGCCCTACGCGCAAGCGCACGGGATAGCACACCTGGGGCTGGATTTTGGAAAATTTACATATCTTTCTTTTTTTTAATATTTCTTTTATTCGTTATTTTTAGATTTTTTTTTTTACTTTTTGTATTATTTATAAAAGGAAAAATATATTTATTTATAAAAAATTAGATTTTTCCAAAAATTCCTTCCTTTTTCCTCCCCTTTGCTCAAGGTTATAATTACCTCCCTTGAGTAGTTATGGAGGGCACACCTTCCCTTCTTCTAGTTTGTATTCCAGAAGTTGAAGCATGGGTCTTCCCATGCAAAATTGAAAGAGTCAGCTGCTTTTATTGGACGGATTGAACTTGAAGGAGGTCAAGTGTATTCCATACGATGAAGCAAGGGTCTACTTTGAAAATTGCAAGGGCTGGCTGTTTTTGTTGGACAGATTGAACTTGGAGGAGGTCCAGTGTATTCCAGACAACAAAGCTAGGGTCTTTCCTTGCAAATCGAAAAGGTCGGTTGTTTTCGTTAGACAGATCAAACTTTGTAAGGTCAAGTGTATTCAAGAGAATGAAGCCGGGGTCTTTCCTTACAAATTGAAAGGGCTGGCTTCTTTTGTTGGACATATCAAATTTGAAAGAAGAAAAGACATGTGATCCTGGTTAGAGGCATCAAAAACATGAGTTCGTTGTAATGATCAACTTCCCCTCGAATCATCCATGATGATCGCTCAGGGTTTGCGACCCAAAATCTCTTGGAGAAAACCTGGGTGACATCAAACGATCGTCGAAGAGGAATGCAGAAAATTTAACATCTCAGCATTGTACGAATATCCAACACAAACACATAATTTAAAAATAACACGAGAATACATTTAGATTTTTTATGTGAAAAAACTTGGAAAGAGAAAAAATCACAGGGCCTAGCTCACTCAAAATAATCATTGTAAATATAATTTCGTAAATATAAAGATAGAATATTGTCCCCCAACTAGGAAATAAGAGTTATAACGTTACACCAAGTACAAAACTTATTCATACATAATGTATATAAGAAGTTAGAAGTCAAGATAAAATTAATTACCGTATTATGAATGAATGCAACAGTCGTAAGTGGTTACCATCAAGGGTTTCCTTTGGGTCTTCAGTACACCTCATTTAAGATACGTCATTGCAAAGTATTCGGGATACTTCGTTATCATGTACTCGAGGCGCTTCATGACAAAATATTCAAGATATTTCATTACCCCGTACTTGGGATACTTTGTTTCACACTAAAATTTGATGACGTCAACGAGCAAAGCGCGCTTGACGGTGACTAATAAGTGATGATCGACGATGATCAAAACTTATTGACAAGTTTTCGGTCCAGAACAACACTGGAATTTAACTCATTCTCATCCTCATCCCAAGTGAAGAGAAGAGGTCAATATATAGCCACCGGGGTGTGACATTTTGATCATCCTGATTGAATGACCCATATTGATTCTCCTTAATCATAGGGTTAGTTTGATGATTGAAGTCCTTGATGACCTCAAAATTGAATAATTCTAGGCTCATTGCATTCCTTTCGTCATGACACTCCATTTGACTATAAGTATCTCAAATTTAAAATTCACTTGTCATTCAATTAATGATCTAAAGCCTAAAAATGAGCTTTAATTAATTGATCCGAACTTAATTGAACTCAAATTAGACTATTTCCAATATCAGTGGGTTCGTTTTGTCAAAACTGTCAATTTGACTCTAAACTAACTAAAATCTGAGATCATTAATTTGAATTAAAATATTTTTTTGGTTCAAAACATTATCACAAGAGAAAAAATTATTTGATGATGCATAGATCCTTAAAAAGAATATTATAAAGAGTATAGTATTATGATATATGAGACAAAATTTACTTTTTTTAGTGCTAAAAGTGTGGTTTTGCATGGCCGAATATTTTGATTATCTATAAATATTTTAACTCAAATATTTGAATAATTAACATATAATGAATATATTTATCTAATTTTATCCATTATGAAATATATAAAGCCAAATTTCACTTTAATAAGTTGGTATGGGAAATTTGTTTTTTCCTACATGCAAAATTGGGATTTATTAAAAGAGTTGTTTTGCGGGGCATAATATATTTATTTATTAGTAAACTTACACTTATATCCAACAATTCTCATTTATTTACATATCTCATACTAAAACTTTCATATTTACATACATAGCCCTCTAGTGCATTAAATGATGCATAAAAAGTTGGATTTCACTTTTACATATTATTTACAAAGCTAGGAAAAATTATTGCATACAGACGGCGTATGCAAAGATGTATGCGTTGTCTGATTTTCACCGTTGAACAGATCAAAGTTGTATTTCGATGGACTCATTTAAAAAAAATTTGATAAAAGCAGAGATAGGACGTTGCATGCATCTCTGCATACACGATCCGTATAGAATAATTTTTCCAAAGCTAGAGTGTGTTCTAGTGTAGGTGGTTAGCAACAATAATAATTGTCTTTCAAAATACTCAAACTATCTCAATATTATATTAAACCTTTTTTAAAAATAATTTGCACAACACAAAATACCTATATATTTACAAAACTAACACATAAATTTTATTTTTTTTGCATTAAATACCACCATTTTAATTTTTTAAAAGTGAAAACACATGGTAATTAAGTGATATGAAAATAAATATCTAAGTCTGGGTGTTAGATATGTAAATACACAGGAATTGAAGGAGATGCATGTAAATCTTCCTAAAAATAAATAGGGAAATTTAAATCCAGAGACCACAATTAGGGGTGTCAATTTGGCTCGTTGTTCGTGAACACCTCGAGTTCGGCTCATTAAGCAGATCGTGTTCGGCTCAAAAAAATTATAACAAATTTTTACGCTCGAAATGTAAACGAGCCAAACACGAACAACAGTTTGTTCGCTCGTGTTCGGCTCAAAAAAAAAAATTATATAACTTTTTATATAACAATATATTACATCTATTATTTATATAATAATATATTATATATATTTATGTCTAAATTTAAATCATAACAACTCATGTCACAATGTGGTTAGTGTCTTCTTTTGTATATATTTGATCCAGGTTCGAATCCCACACTTTACATATATTTTTCTCAATTTTAGTTTAACGAGCCAATTTCAAGCCCAACACGAACACGAATATTTAAATCAAGCCGAACACGAACACACTGTTCACGAGCCGATTTCTAACACGAGCTATTTCGAACGAGCCGAACACGAGCCAAGCCTCAGCTCGCTCAAGCTCGGTTCGTTTAGAGCCCTAACCACAATTCATATGTATTTACATATCTCCCACCTAAACTTTAAGATTTACATACACAACAGTTTTTAGTGCCTTGAACCTATAAACAATAAGAAATAAGGTGTATTGCACATTTAACACACGGTAATAGTGCTATTTTATTAAAGATTTTGTGAATGCTATGTTTGGAAATATGAAAGTTTGGGGGTCAGATATGTAAATACATAGAATTGTGTGGTATGTATATAAATGACCCCAAATGAACAAAGCAAAATCTCCAAGGCATATAGTTTATAAACAAACAGATCAACTGTAAATCAATATAGGAATATAGTATCCAAAAATTAAACAAATAGAATGCAAAAACAAAGGTAGCAATGAAAGAAGAATAATGAATATGTCAAGAAATCTTATAAACATGCATGCATTATAATAGATGGGGTCCACAGCATATATATTTATAGAGAGAGGATTGTGTGACACTAACCCCCATGAAATCAGTAGTTGCTGCTGCTCTCACCAGCTGATAGGGAAGAGCAGCTTTCAGCTTTGATTCTGAGAGCAGCTTTGCTGATATCTGATCGCTGGAGTCTGCCGAGATGGTCGTGAGGGACCGGGGCACCGAGAAGGTGAGAGTAGGAGAGCAGAGGGAAATAGGATGCGGTGGTGGCGGCGGCGGCGGTGGCGGTGGCATATTGGGGCGGATGGAAAGGAGGAGGGAGATGGATGGGTTGGTGGAGGAGGGATGGTGGCGGTTGGGGGGTGGAGAAGAAGGAGGGGTTGAAGGACAAGGGGTTTGGTATCGCTTTGTTTGCTTCGCCGGAGCTCGTCGTTTCGCCGGTTATGATCTTGAGCCTCTCAACTTCATTCTTCAGTTTGTCATTCATGGCTGTAACCAGGTGAAGATGAGAGTAAGAAGCTTTTACATATATATATATATACAATGCAATTCTTAAGTAATTACATGTGTAGCAACCTAAAGTTTAATATTTAGGCACCCGACTAATCTTTAATGTCATACAAAAAATACCAATACAAATATATTTTTTTTTAAAGTGAAGTATACATTTTTCATTTATAGGTTCATGAAACCAAAGGGAAATACCATACTTTAGGTGTTTAGATGTGTAAATACTTAAGAATAGCAGGTAAAGAGGTGTAGGAGATGACATCTGAGAAGGGGATGACAAAATTGCATGGAGTGCAAAAGATGAAACCATTTAATCTTTAAAACAAAACACAACAAGAAAAAGTTCCAGCAAGTCCTCCTTTTTTTAATAGGTAAATCAGCATGAAAGCACGTTTATTTGGAATGAGGAAATTTGGGGTGACTACAGCATTTTAAAGATGTGGTTGTAAAGTTTTGATGGAGAAAATAATTTCTTAGAAAATTGAGGTGGGAGTTATAAATATATATTTTGTTCAAAAAGTTCAAACAACAGCTTTCTTACAGCCGCCACAATTTAGCAGACCAGGTTGAAAAAAGCAGCATCCCATCACATAAATTTCTAGAAAGTAGCAAGAAAAAAATTCTCCTAATGGAATTATGGTCGTAGTCTGAAAGACAAAGCAGAAAGAAAGCTGTCCTAAAATGATCCCAAGAGCGGGTAGAACCAGAAAAATTCTCAAGGAAAACTACTTACATCAGCTACCATATCTGAAAGTACCACATTAACATTATTATAGCCTGTAAATTCTGAAAATATTCCTGTAAAAGTGATGTAAGAAACTCAGCAAGTTCTCGAAGTAATATCACTGCGTGCAAAGTTATAGGTCCAAATTCAATTCTCCTGATTGTCAAACTTCTATATTTTCCTTTAAAGCAGAACTTTCAACATACTTTAAGCATCTAATTCTAAATAATAATAAAAAAAATATCATTCTAGTCAATAAGAAAACTTTCTCGCTACAATGAAAAGTGATTTTTGAGATAGATGTCTGAAGAAAAAATTTGGCAAAATGTTTTTCCCTTCATTCAAGAGAGGGTATCTATAGAGCCCTATAATCATTTTACAAATAAACCCTAGACTTCTTCTATATTTCTTATTTACAATTAGAACCTTCAAAATAATATACAAACCTCAACACTCCCCCTCAAAATAATATACAAATCTCAACACTCCCCCTCAAGATGGGCAAAAGATATCAACTAAACTCATCTTGTCACATAATCTAGACAAATCTAATAAACTAACTCCTTTAGTGAGGTTGTCCAGTAGCTACCTGACATTGCTCCAGAAGACCGTTATTTAATTTTTCCATGATGAAAAATCTATCAATCTCCACATGTTTGGTTCTATCGTGTTGAATCGGATTGTTGGCAATGTTGATTGTGGACTTGTTGTCACACCATAACTTTATTTGAATTCCTCGATCCACCTTGAGCTCGAACAACAAGGCTCTCAACCACATGATCTTGGCAACTCCTAAGGCAATGGCCCTGTACTCTGCCTCTGTTGTTGACCTCGCTACTACAGATTGTTCCTTGCTCTTCCAAGAAACCAAGTTGCCACCTACGAACATGTAATATCCTGAGGTGGAGCTTCTATCATATGTACAACTCGCCTAAACAGCACAATAGCCCTCAACGTCTACGTGTCCGCTCTTCCTGAAGATTGCATTCTTCAGATAACTCAAAATCTGACACACTGCATCCATATGACCCTTCATTGGATCATGCATATAGAGGCTCACCACTGTCACTACAAATGAGATGTTGGGACACGTGTAACTCAGATAAACCACCAATCACTAGTATCTCTTACGATCAACTGACTCTCATGCCTCTGCACTTAATTATGTCTTCTAATCAATTAGAAAAATTACAAGCTTGCATCCTAGTCTGTCGGTTTCTGTGAGGAGATTTAATACATACTTTCTCTAAGATTAGATAATCCACTCTAGTCCACTAGCCACCTCAACCCCAAGGAAGTATTTGAGCTGTCCAAGATCATTCACCTCAAAATCTTTGCCCAATTTAATCTATAATTGAGCAATCTCTATCTCATCATCACAAGTGATAATCATATCATCAACATACACAGCAAGCATAATGATGTGACCACAATTTTGACGAAAGAACACCAAATGATCCGCATTGATCTGTTGATATCTCATGTCCACCGTAGCTTTTCTAAACTTGTCAAACCAGGGTCGACGAGATTGCTTCAAGTCATAAAACGACTTCCTGAGCCTACACACATTGCCCACTGTTTGACTTGTACCGAATCCTAATGCTATGTCCATATACACCTCCTCCAGTAACTCAACATGAAGAAAGACATTTTTCACATCGAGTTGTTGTAAACTCCACCCATCATTCACAACTAGAGAAACCAGTGTTCTTACTGTACTCATCTTTGCTACCGATGCAAATGTCTCGTCACAGCCAATGTCATATGTATGATTGTATTCTTTCTCCACGAATCATGCCTTGTAACACTAACTTTCTTTTCTGGATTTTGTTTTACTGTGAATATCCACTTGCACCCAACAACTCTTTTCCCCACGAGTAATGATACTATCTCCCACGTCCTGTTCTTATTGAGAACAACAAGTTCCTCCAGCATGCCAGCCTTTCACTTTAGATCTTCCTTAGCTACTTGCCTACACTTGGGTGAAGAGATTGTGTCTAAAGATGCAATGAATGTTCTGTATATAAATGATATATTATAGTATGGAGAAATTGAGCAATGTCATGTGAGAAACTAAAACAATCAGGAGAATGAACAACATTGTTGCGAGCAGTCCTCCTTAAAGCCATGGGAGTGGGATGAGAAGGGAGAGGAATCATATCACCTAGGTAATCAAATTTTGAAGTGAATGGTGTAGGTCTCACAGGAGTCGGGGTAGACCAGAGCAACGAACTTGATAGCACGAGTAGCACGGTAAGCACGGTTCCCGAACTTGATGGCACGAGTGGAACAACAGACAATGTTCCCTCATTCTGCCTCCTCCTCGTATACACTCTTAGCTCCCTTTGAGTTTGAATCCCTCCATCTTCAGGCTCATTTTCCTCATTTTTAGGCTCTTCCTCAGCTGATCCTTCCCACACAACGGGACAAGGCAACATTCTCACATGCACCAATCTCTGACCATCACAACTCTCCCCTCAAGTCTCATACATCAAGTAACTGATGAGTAACCAAAGGGTGAGGCCACCTCCAAAGTGTAGTACGGTTTGAACTCTCTAAAGGACACATCCATACTCACAAATAGTCTCTTCTCTATCAGACTCCAACGAACATACCCCTTTTTAGTAGTTGTATAACCCACGAAAACATAATTCACAACTCTAGGATCCAGATTTCCTAAAGATGGTTCGTTGTCCTTCACAAAACATACACAACCAAAAACCTTCAATGGGAGGATTCCGCTATTATCTCCTTTCAACATCTGATAAGAAGACTTCCATTCCAATGCTCTCGAGAGCATTCTGTTGATCAATTGAGCCGTTGTCAAAACTACTTGCCCCCAAAAGTGCTTTGGGACACTCAACGTGACCATTATGCTTCGAGTTGCCTCTAGAAAGTGTCTATATTTCCTCTCAACTACTCCATTTTGTGTCGGTGTGAATGAACATGTAGTTTGATCTTATATCTCTCGGGCTGACAAGTATACAATCGATGAAAGACAAAATATTTGTAACCATCCATAGAAGTTGTATAACAAGGTTCTCATACATCTTAGTGCACCAAAACTAACATAAGAGCTCCCAATATGCTTACCAAACTCACAAGCATCAAGTTCTTGTTTATTCGTCTTTTTCTACAAATATTAATACAAACGGTTCAATAGACTAAATAAAGAGTGTCTCATGTGTCTGTGATGTGGTAGCAAAACATCCTCCACACTCCTCTCAGACCCTACTGCTCCAGCATTCTCAATCATGAATGTCAAGACTGAGTTCATTCCCTCTCTATCGAAGTAACAAAGTCCACTATGCCACATGCCAGTCCCAAGTCTTCGACCAGTCCCCTTCTCAAGAAAGATCACATTTGGAAGATCAAATGAAACAATGCATTTTAATTGGAGTATGATGACACTAATGGAGAAAATATTCACAGGAAAAGAAAGAACATGCAAAACATTCGACAAAATCATAAAATTGATACACCTCACTGTACTCTTACTCACCACAAGTTATGTTGTACCATCAACAGTCTAAATGCTCTCTGGAATTGCTATGTGATTGCTATGTGAGTGTCAGAGGAGAACTAACTAGCGGCACCTGCCACATATTGAAATGCATCAGAATCTATTATTCATTATAGTAATCTTGTGATGGATATAGAGACAAGATACATTTGGTTGAGTGAGCATAACTAGCAGTGTTTTTCTTGGATGATATGATAAGATGGATGCATCCTTAGTCATATTACCTGTCGCTCTCTGCTTCCTTCTTTAACATCTCCAATAACTCATGATCCTTATCGGTAAAGACTACCCATGTCTTTTCCTCATTCTTTTCAATCATCGGATTTGTCTGGTAGACCCCTCTTCCACCCCTTAGCAACCACAATTACGACCACAACCACTAGATTGCCCACATACACCTGTCTCTCTCTCCTTGGGTGCTTTGGACAAACTATGCTCAGGTGTCCCACTTCTCCATAGTTGAAGCACCTGAGAGTCTCCCCCTAACACCCGTCATACCAGAGCTCAATGAAGCCAAAACTTGTCACGTAACTAGAAGTCCACTCGGCTCAGAGTATAGCTTTATGCAACTCTCCTCTTGTATCATCAATTTAACTATTCCTTAGCCTTCATCGGTCTCTCATTCATCAAGAACCAAATTTCTCTCCTCTGTTGCTCTAATTTCAAGCACAATGTAGTCCGTCCAACACCGAACTGCTCGAACCACTCTACGGCAATCCAGCAGCCAAAGGTGTCGTCAATTCACAATTCAGTCTTAGGGCACGGCTGAGCTAGTCTTCGACTTCCCAACTCACTGTAATCGCAACCTTATCGCGAGTGTTCACACCGCTATCTGCAGGTTGCCTTCCCAGCAAACCGCGACCCCTTCATCACCTTTCCAGAGAGTTGTGATCTTGTCATTGCCTTCCCGATTTCAGCAGTGGTGCTTCAGTCACTACTGTATCGTGATCCTTCGTCCTGTCCTCTGATTGTATTGCAGTCTCGATACTTCACATGCGCTCCCCTCCCAGGTAAGCTACTTCGATTGCGATCCCGACTATAGAGCAGTTGAAGGAGGAACTCCAAGTCGAGATCCAGTCATTTCCTTCCCGCGATCCAATTAATGCGACACCAGGACGAACTGATCACGTGCCTTCATCCCGTGATCCCTTCCCAGCTGTGAGGACGAACCCTGTGCTTTCCTAGTGAGCGCGACTTTATCGCGAGGAAGAAACAATTGCGACGGCTAGACTTTGATACCATGAAGAAAAAATTTAGTAAAAAGTTTGTTCCTTCATTCATGAGTTGGGCTTCTATAGAGACCTATAATCCTTTTACAACTAACCCCAATACTTCTTCAATATTTACTGTTTACAATTAAACCTCTCAAAATAAGATGCAAATCTCAACAAAGTCAAATTAGTAGAGCCCACAACTATAAGATCAAGAAGAAGTTGAAAAACAATATCAGGGAATAAAAATACTAATAAAATTTTATTTCTACAACAGTTTAAGTCTTACCATCACGCACTTGAGCTTGTTGTTGCATTCTTCGTAAGCGCATCTTAAGCTCTGTATTCTCGGTAGCCAAACCATTTGCGTCTCTCTGGCAAAAAAAGGCAAACACAAATAGAATGAATTCAACTTTCAAAATTGGATGTAAGAAATATTACAATAAAAAATAACTGAATTATTCAAACCGAAATGATCCATTGAGAAGAGAACTGGTAAATTGTTCAATGTTTAGCAACCTTCCAGTGAACCAATTAAGACATGAGTATAAGGTCTCTTCGATATTTCAAGGCAGTTTACTACCACAAAAGAGTCATCATCGTCATTGGTCAATTTCCCAGCCACATCGTCATTGGTAATTTACTCAATTCATTGGTTAATGACAGCACATGTTGTTTTGATGAGTACAAATACTACAATTAATCAACTAACCATGTTTTTCCGATTTTTAAGCAAGGTTCTGCCGAGGAGAAACCCAAGTAACACAATCAAGAAAAAATTATTACTGGCCAAGTTTAGGTTTCAATCTTAAGTGTGTTATTGTTTTTAGCTTTGGGCAAAAATATGAGCACAACTAAGTTGCCAACCTTTTCATACAAGTTATTTAATGTAACTTGGGTGCATACTTTACTTGTTTTAATCATAAAATACCATTAAATTCTTATATTTGGTTTTGACCATCTTGTATACTTTAAAAAGCTAATTCCCAGCAATAACAAATTAATTTAAAAGAAATAGGTAGATCGGTTTTATTCAGAGCTAACAACCACTACAAGCTAAAATCAACCACCCTACATGGGTCAGGTCAACTGCTCAACTTGGCAACAAATCGTCTAAGCTCCATAAATTAGTAGGTGTCAGCCTATTTGCCCAACTATGTCCAAATTTTTTTAGGATGGTCAACCTCCAAACAGTTTGTCCTATTGTTCCCAATAGCCATCATTTTGGCCAAAGCTCCTTATCATTGATTTTTATTAGTACATAACCAACTAAAAAATATTTTCAGCTCATTTGATTAGAAATTTGATTGGTTCAATGATGCAGGAGCGCACTCACAAGCCCCACATATGCGGGAATAGAATTGGGAAGGGATTCCGTCCAGTAAGAACCAAAGTGGTAATTCTCCCATATTTGTTGGACCACCGACCGTGAGGAGCTTGCTTACCTTATTTTAATTAATAATTAGGGTGGGGTTTAATATATGTTTTGGCATAAGTATGTTACTTGGAGTATGGTTCGACACTTTTAGATTTTGATTTATGCAATAGAGATTGATTTCTCTAATTCCTTCTTGCTAGACAATTGTATCCATAGAACTTTCTCACGTGGTGTGTCTGTAGCTTGATTGGATTGAGATGATGATCGCTCCTAGACATTTGAAATCCTCCTACCGGTTCTGTAGCCGACTTGCATTTTTCCTGTTATGGCTTGTTGTCCAGCTCTGTGAAACCCGATTTCTCAGCCGCCATCATCTTTTAACCCTTCTTTCTCTTCCTACAGCTTACATAACCCATCTCTTGATCACCACACACTGTTTAGTAACCTAGATCAGTGCCTCTCAACCATATATTCTTGTAATTATATATAACTGATTTTAAATCAACTCAAACTACTCAACTTGGTTTTAGCTTTTGTATGAGCATGAGCATCTCAATTCCATATAAATTATCGTTGTAGCAACTTAACTCTACCATTCTCATCATTCTTGCTAGCTTTCTTGATAAGCTCAAAGCCACCTTTAGCTAAAGCTTCCTTGCAATTTCTCTGAGCAAATAAATTTCTTATTTGCATATCCTCTCTAGAGGGATTATAATGCAAGTGGGTTAGGATATAGTTGAAGCTTAGTTCTTTCTTGATTGCAAATATTGCAAATAGATTTTGATTTTGTATTTGCTTAAATTTAGATTTTCTCATTGCCTGTCTTTGAAATATCTAAGTAGATTTTCTTGGCTAAATAGTTATGCATTAAAGCTCCACTTGCAATAACTATGTAGTTACATATCTAACCCTAAACTTCATTTTTCTCATATATGGCACCTTATCTATGCATAAAAAGGTGTATTCCAATTTTTAAATGTTAAAATAGTGGCTTTTTTATGAAAGGTTTGGGCGGTAAATATGTAAAGAAGTAAAGTTTAGATGTTCAATTTGGAAATGCCCCTAACTAAATTGTTGTCTGCCTCTTGTAAATCTATAGCTAGAGTTATATAGCCTGTGTATCTTCGATATCTGTGAGGATTTCATTAAGCCTAGAGGATGTTCATCACCAATTGTCCTTGACCCATGAAAATGCTGGCGTAGAGGCTGGTCTCAACCCTAGGATAAAGCTAGACGTTTACTCTCTTAGCTTGAAAGAAAGGGGAAAGGCATCAAGTATAACCAAATGTCAAAGCACTAGGTTTTATTCAGTATGGATTAGCTGCTAATAAATTCAATCGTGTGTGGTCTTAAAATGGCTCATGAGATATGAACAGAACTTGGGTCAGCTATAAGGGGACAAATAAGGAGTCAATGATTAAAATGCTTCCTCATGACAATGAGTTGTTCGAGATGCAACCAAATACATACATTAAAGAGTTGTTTATGAGATTTAACACCATCTCCAATGTACTCAATTCTTTGAGAAAATCTTTTACAAATGATATATTTATGAGAAAAAAATTTGGGTCCTTCCAAATATATAGGATCCAAGAGGCTAGGACCGGCACGAATGATTTATTTGGTCCGCTTGTAATATGTGATATAAAGATGAGAAAAAAGGAGAAGAAAAGAGCTTGAAAATGAATAAAGCTCTTGTATTAAGAACTATTAAGCCACCCACCAATGAGGAAGAACACTTTAGTTTCAAGGTGCTACAATGAATTAATGAAGAAGTGCTAAGCCTATGCGCCTGCTCCTCAACAAATGTAAGAAGAAAAAACTTGAATTTGGTGTGCTCCAATGAATCCTCAAACAGGATTGATAATAAGAAAGAAGTTGTCAAGGTATGTCGCATTGCACGTAAGGCAGATAACGAAGAGAAAGTAAGTGAATTGGCATGTGATTTATGTTTTGCAGGAGCTAGAAAAACTTCTGTTGAATTATTGCATGAATATGAGACATTTAGATCAAGCATTGTCACTTTATAATAGATGTAATGAGTGTAATGATTTTGTTGAGCACTTAAATTGATTCCTTACAAGTCATAAATAAAAAATAAAAGTCGAAATGACTGTGTTTGTGACTTTATAAAGGAGAATTATGCATCAAAGAAAACATTGGAAACTACTAGTAGTGACTTTCCAATGGTTGCAAGACAAAAT
Source organism: Phalaenopsis aphrodite (assembly GCA_003013225.1). Classification (NCBI taxonomy): domain Eukaryota; kingdom Viridiplantae; phylum Streptophyta; class Magnoliopsida; order Asparagales; family Orchidaceae; genus Phalaenopsis; species Phalaenopsis aphrodite. Next base: position 2,936,810 of record NEWO01000018.1, read on the forward strand.
CTAAATCACACCAATTACCAGAAGCATGTGCATCATCACAAACATTCTTAATGCACAACAGGCCCAGAAGAATTTCTATTTCTTGTAAAGCATATTTCCAAATAATGCTTAGAAAATAGATGTTTTGTTGCCAATTAATTTTATATTGGTTCCTAAATACTCACATTTTAATGTATCACATATTATATCTTAATAGAAAAAAAATTCAAATACATTTAAGACATGAATGCAATGTAGGAGTGCTTTTATATCATGATCTTAGAGTCATGTAGTAATTAGACAATGAATGCTTGCACCATATGACTGTAGCAGAACCAAGTTCTTCGCCTTTGAATCAAAAGGAGAATATGTAATATTTAGTGGCCACCAGAAAAAAAAAGGATTATAGGCGTTCGAAAGCTTGTAACATATTTCAGTTAAGGACTCGTTAGTTGATGTTTTAGGTCAATTTTTCTTAATAAGCTTTTCATGTTTTATTTGATGCTGATTGATTTATTCAATATTTGAATCATGTTTTATTTTAGGACGAATATATTGATATAATCAATAAAATTGAAGTTTTTGTTATGGATTCATTGGCCTTATGTCTCATCTCTCAAGTGACTAAATCATGGCTATATATTGTTGACTTGGATAAACCAGCTTTAATAGTTCCATGAAGTTCTATATCATGTTCTTGTAAAAGCTATGCCTACATGTAGTTCAATAAAAAGTCATATTATGTCGGTTAACTTGGGAAGCAAGCCAGATCATCATTTACAGCAAAGAGCATACTTTTATCACCAAATCCTTCTCAAATAATTCATATGGACAAGCAATGCTACCTAGTCATGGTACAAAACTAAAAGTTGACATGGGAGTAATTTATTTTACAGATTTAGAAATAATATTTAATTAGAAAAGTTGACATCTTACTTTTATTTAAAGTAATTATGACGGAGAAGTTGAAAATGAATCTTTTGACAATTTTTGTGCTAAGGTACTGTGCATAACTTTTCATCTCCTGAGAAAACTCAATAAATTATTGAGAGAAAAAATTAAATGTCTGTAGAAATATAACTAGGAACATGGTCTTTCTCATTATTTATGGGCGATGATATTGCTAAATAATGTTACCATTCAAAGCTCTCTTAATGAAACCCCTTGAGAGCCAAAGAATAGTCATAAACCCAGCGTAGGGCACATAAAACTTTTTTAAGTTTAGTATAATTGTTTTAAATAACAAAAAAAACAATTTAGGTAAGTTTGATGTGAAGTCCAATGAAGCTATTTTTACTTATTATACTTCAATTAGAAAATCCTATTGTGTTTTTTATAGGTTTAGCAAATCATTTACCCAAGTGCATAAATATGATGAAATTGAGAATAGGTTAAAGAATTTATGCAACCTAAATGGGCTAATTATTGAAAGTGGAGCTCCTTGACAGGACCAGCAAGCTTCCACACAAATTGAGAATAATCAAAGACTTTCAAAGGAGTGAAAGTACAAGAGATCGCATCCACCTCAACAAATCCTTTATAACCCATCACAAGGTATGAGAACAGGATCTTGATTGCAAGACGACACATACCACTTCGCTTTTTCTAAAAAAAAAATAATAAGAAGAATACTTGTGATGCATCATAATTAAACCAATTTGAAAGTAGTACGGTTTCAACAATTCATTCCAAGGCATGATAATGATTAGATAATTACAGCACATGGGTGTCTAGAAATAAGATAAAAGATTCGGTGCGAGCATTAAGAACAATTGCTAAGCTTACAGTTCAAGGGTTTAGTAAAGTCAATGGAGCAAAAAAATTTGAAGAAACCTTTATGCCCATTATTCGCATGGAAGCTATAAGAAAGTTGTTATCTTTTCATAATTCAAAATGCTTTTAACTTTTTTCAAAAAGATGCCAAGAGTACTTTTATTAGTGGTCTGATTTAAAAGTAGCTATATGTAGAGCAAATGCAAAAAAAAAAAAATCATGTGGATCTTCAAATTACAAGCATTCAAATCCCTATTTATAGAAATTGGTGGAATAAAATTTAAACTATATGGTGGGAAGAATACACAACATAATTCTAATTATTTTTTTCATGAAAACCTTATATATAAAGAGGAAAAAATGCTAGAAATCATAGAAAATAGAAACATTTGTCCACTATTATTTGCATCATATTCCTATTCCTAATCTTTGCAACATATAATAGCTTAAAAGATTCCTTAATGTCTTTGGATATCTTCATAAGAAGTTTTTGCAAGCATGCACTAATTTTCCATTGTATCTTTTAAATTTCTAACCATCCCATTCAAAGTAAGGGTGTCAAATCGGGTTCTACGGTCAGATTCGCGTCTGACCCTAAATTGACACAACCCAAATCTGCTTGACCTAAACCCGATCTGAATATTGAACGGGTCAGAATGTCCAACCTGCTAACCCAAACCCGACTCATATAACCCATTTAATATAATGGATGAAAACTATTTGGGTCAAATTTGACTCAAAACTTCGAGTCAACATTGGGTCAATTTAGGGTAGGTGGGTTAAATTTGAGTAAATTTCAGGTTGGCGGGTAGTTTCAAGCTACTTTCGGGTTGATGGGTCAACCTGAACTGACTCGAAAAATTAAATGGGTTAAAAATCCTGCCTAAACTCGACCTAAAAATTTTTCAAGTCAACCCAAACCCGAATTTTTTGAGTTTAGTTCAAGTCGAGTTGGCGTGTTAGGTCAATTTTTGACATCCCTGATTCAAAGTTCCCACACTCCTTATAACAATCTAATCTTACTTTTAAATCTAGACAACTTATATACACATTTACATCACTATTAGATTAAGTTATATTGATTAAGTTATATTGTACCAAATGCAAATGAATTTTTATTGTGACCCTTGCCTACTTATAATCATAAACAATTTGAGTTGTGACACATCACTAATATATTGCACCTTGAAAACCCTTATTTCTTATCACCACTATCAGGTTAGGTAGTGGCATATTGAAGAAGATAATCCTAGCATATATCAAATTTAGGGTCTGTTTAGGAGGGCTTTTTAGGTGTCGTGTGGTCATTTGCCGGAACTTTTCACGAAAGTTTTTTGATTGGTTCGAGACTTCGGGAATTAATTACGCGGAAGCGGAGCGAAAGCGAGCCGCAGCATTAATCCTGCGACCCCGCTTTCGCCCGAGATAATTACCCTTTACCCCTAATTTTGTCGCCTCTACCCTACGTGCTTCCCCGCTGCTTCCCTCGCTTCCTCTTCTCCTTCTTTCGTAGTCCCTCGATCGACAGCGCTCAGGTAAGACGAGTCATTTTCTTCTTGTATTTGCGGATCTGAGGAAGAATGTGCGATTTTGCGACTCTTGATGTTTTCTCCTCATCTCTTTTCCTGTTTCTGTCATTTTTCTTTTTTCATCCTTTCTTGTGGTGGATCTGTAGCTTAACGAAGTATGGCTTTAGCTAGATATTTTGACTCATGAAAAATTACTTCATTTTACTCTTACCCGAATTGAACCCTTAGATTTGGGATCAAATTGGCATTGTCCATCCAAGTTGCAGATCTTGCACCCATATATGCATGTATGCACTGTTTCATTAGATTGTTTTGTGGTTGAAGATTTACAAGCACCTGTTAATGGAAGATTGTTATTTTTGCGGCTCCTGATGTTTTCTCCTCCTCATCTCTTTCTTGATTCTGGCATTTTTATTTTTTCCTCCTTTCCTGTGGTGGATCTGTAGCTTCACGAAGTTTGGTTTGGCTTGAAATTTTGGAACACGAAAAAATTCTTTAATTTTCTCTTACCTGAAATCAACCCTTAGATTTAGGATCAAATTGACATTGTCCATCCAAGTTATAGATCTTGCACCCTTATATGCATGTATGCAGTGTTTCATTACATTGTTTTGTGGTTGAAGATTTGCAAGCACCCGTTTCATTACATGTTAATGGAAGATTTGAAATCACCTGTTAATTTTTTCTTTTTACTCTTACCCGAAATGAACCCTGTTTCATTATCTGTTTATGGAAGATTTGCAAGCACCTATTGAGCATTTGGAAGTAACATACAAAAAAGAATATTCAAGCTTGCTTTCAGAATGAGCATTGAATTGCTTTATTCCATATAAAAAATGATGAGGATTAACGATTTCAGTTTTCAATGTTGCCTTTGGAAAATATTCATTGTTTTGTTTCATTACCTGTTGATGGAAAATTTGATAATCTTATTCTTTTTGTTCTAGTTATAAGATGATGTCTAGTTGCAATGCATTGAATTGTTGTAAGAGAATTGAAATTCATGGATTTGTTGAAACACTTTTTCATGGATTATGGATTATGGATTATGTTTGAAACACTTTTTCACGTGCCTACTTCACGAGGCTTGTATGCCATATCTTCTATAAGAGTTTATCATCATTTATTCCTCCTTCCAATATTCTACTGCATCAATTCTACTGGTGAATGAAATACTAATATATCTTTATTGAACTTCAGTGAAGTTTTTGGGCACTTTTGAGAATTAAATATAGAAGTTCATTGTTGTGTATGATAAGTGCAGTCATGTGTCTAACTAGGGGAACTGCCTTATAGTATTTCTTTAACTATTTGGTCAATCTCAATTGCAGAGGTAAAGCCATGCTATCAGTTTGGTGAAACACTATTTTCTTTTTATTTATTGATATGAAGAATTGGTGTGGCTTAGAATGTATGACAGGAAGTATGGTAATCTCTTAGCATGAATGTTTAGTAGCCACCAATCTTGAAAATTAAATTGCATCCTAGATGGTTTAGGGAAAGGAAAGAATAATGTTTAGGTAATTTTTAAAGAGGTCTTTAAAGCTGAGATACTTTATCTGACGTTCTACAGTTGGAAACTAATTTCATTGTTTGATAGATCATAATTGAGTTGTATAAAACAAGTGTAATCCATCATGGCAGCACTTGGTAACTTGGCATGGTCCTGTAAGCAATTGTTATATTATTATTTTTACGTGATATGTCTCCTTACCCGTTTCCAAAACAGGTTCAGATTGTGATAGCGACGATGACAATACACAATTATATTAGGCGACACCCGTCTCGATATAACGTTGATTTCCTCAATGCCGAAGCAAATCAACAGAAAGTAGTTGAAGACCCATCTGAAAACCAAATTGGCAGTTCTATGTTACGAGATAACAGCGAACAATCAACCATTTGCACTAAGGAAGGGAAAGGTGCAACTGAAATGGCGGTCATTTGAGAATAGATTATTAATGCGTTGGTTAATATGTGATTGATTTGTAATTTGTTAGAAAGACAAAATAATTGTAACTTATGGGTGTTTGGTAGTAGAAGTTACTTTATGTGCCCAGGTGATGTAATAAATTACTTTATTAAGGCTTAAAAGTTTTTTTAAATGATTATGGAAAATTATTTTACGGATCTAACACATAATAGTATATTTACGGATAATTAGCAATTTGGAGCATTTATTTGCAATTAGCAATTAGGAGCATTTATCTGCATTTAGCTGGAAGCTATTTTGATGTTAAAAAATTGAGGTTATCCAAAAAAAATATGAAAGTTTAGGTGTCTAATATGTTGAGACAAGAATTATATGGTATTTATGTAAATGTCATAAGTTATATCAACTTTTGAAGAATTCAAAAGAGAGAATTAGCATAACGTGACATCCTTTAAATATACTATAAATTGATTAAAATTCAAAATCATATAATATATATTTAAATTTCTTACTCAAAATCATAATATATATATATATATATATATATATATATATATACTAAATACTTAAATTTACACCATAATTATAGTTAGTTTTATATATTCACATATATTAATCAATTTAATATGTAAATATATAAATTTATGAACAGTTTAAACAAACAGGAGCAATATGGTCATTTTTCCATAAATAGCTACCTCACAGCTGTTTTCACACAGCTGCACCAAACAGGCTGCTAGCTTTCCCGCAGTTGCTTCCTCGCAGCAGCTTTTTGGGGCAGCGCAGCTGCAGCTGAAAAGCTAAGAAGTTGCAGCTGCGCCAAACAGACCCTTAGATTCATTTATTAGTTTTTGGTTATCAACCTAATATCATCCTTCAGCCTTTTAAATTTAAGTCTGAAAATTTTATGTTTTAAATTATTTTTTTATTTTTTAATGCTCAAATGAAATTAGTGTCATTGCCAAGTCCCAAGCCCCGAATACAAAAAGTAGAGGATTGTGTTAGGTAGTTGTTAACCAATATAAAATTTTGTCAAAAAATTATGACATTAATCTTTTAAATCTTCATGTCATTACTAGGGTGTCCCCTCGAAGTGAGGCACCATATGATCCGATTACAGTGAAAAGCATGCAAAGGCTATTGCACTGGCGTCCGAGTATAGTGTTAAATAAGGTTTCTCACACTATAGGCGGATGCATACAAAGAAGTTAGTCCATGAAACTAATATAAGATATGAACTTAAAATATATATACTCTCATTGATAAATTAATGAAATTAGTAGATATTATAATTCATATGAAGATAAATAACTTATGCGTTCAAGAAACTAAATGTGTTGGAGAAATTCTAAAAAGATTGATGGATTGTGTTTGATTTTGATATTCAAATAGGAGTTATACTAGAAATGTGTAGGTGTAATCATATATAAAAGTTTAAAATATCATATTATAAAAAGTAATAGAATTGAAGATGTAAGTATAGTTCTAAAGATTGTTATTGGTACTAAAATTTTTAATTTTACAAATATTTATGCTGCCCAAGTATTAGAATATGTTAAGGTATTGTACATAACTTTTTATCTCCCAATAAGACTCAACAAAATGAGATTGTCTGATGAAAGTTATTAGTTCATACTTTTAAGAATAAAGGGAACATAAAAAATTGTGCAAATTATATAAGAATTAAGTTAACGTGTCATACATTATAGTTATGGGAAAGTTATTGAACATATAATACAATGAGATACAAAAATTTCTCAAAATTAGTTCAGATTCATACCATGCAAGCCTACGATGGAAGCTATACATTTACTGAAGTGTTTGATGAAGAAAGTAAGGAGGATCTGCATATGATTTTATTGATTTAGAAAAAAATTACGATAAGATTTCAAGGGAAGTACTTTGGAGAGTTCTAGAAAGGAAATGTGTTGATATTTTTTATATTCAAGTCATTAAAAATATGCATGCTAGAGATGTTACTTGTGTTCGAACACAAGGAGGGTTGACTAAATATTTTCCTATTTCAATTGGATTACATCAGCAATCAACTGTAAGCCTATATCTTTTTGCTTAAGTTACGGATGCTTTTACTGGGCATTTATAGGAGGACGTACCTCAATCACTTAGTGCATTTTCGCTCATGATATTCTTCTAGTGGATAAGATTAGAGAGTGTTCATAAAAAACTTGATTTATGGAGATTAACTTTAGAGTTTAGATACTTTCGTTTGAGTAGATCTAAAATTGAATACATAGAATGTAATTTTAGTAATATTAGATCTAGCGGTGAGGATGTAGCAATTGGTGATCTAGTAATTAAGAGGAGTGGCCGTTTCATTTATCTCGGGTCTATTCTTGAAAATGATAGTGATATAAATGGGAATGTTATTAGTAGAATTCAAATTAGATAATTGATGTGGAGGAATGCATCGCGCTTAATGTGCGATAGAAAAGTAACACTTAAACATAAAGAAAAATTCTATAAGATGGCAAAGAGACCTGCAATGCTTTATGGTGCAAATGTTGGCATGTTTAAGAGAAGCATAAAATTAAGTGTAGTGTTGAGATGGATGAGTGACTTTACGTTTAGAGAAGAAATGCAAAATGAATATATCCATGAAACGAGTGAAGTAGCTTCACTGGCAAACAAGATTAGTGAGAGGCATCTTAGATGATTTGGTCACATTAAGAGTCGACCATCTGATGACCCTATTAGGAGAGTAGAGACATAAAACATCTTCAACATGATATATAATCTTAATTTATTAGAATTAAATGAAAATATAACTTTCAATAGGATACAATGAAGAAAATGGATTCATGTAGCCAACCCCACTTAGTGGGATAAAGGCTTATGATCGTTGGTGTTGCTCAAATGACATTACAAAACATTGAAGGTAAGAGATTCTGGTAATGATTACCTAATAATAATTATGACAATGGTCGCTATCATTATAATAATTGTAAAGCAAATATCATTTGTTCACTAACCATTTCTTGCTTAATCGAAGAGGTGTCAGCTACATGAATTTCAATCCTTAACGTGTGATGCAGTGGAAAATAAACAAACTAGTTATAGTAATCTTCTTCACAGAAAAAATTTAATAGAAACCTGATAAAAAGTAAGCTGCGCAGATAATGTTGTAGCTTCAGTTTGAAGAGTCTGAACTTTCTTCTCAAGTTCAGAGATATAGCGTGCCTTTCTTTCTTTCGAGCGAGCTGCAGATTGTCGGTTAGCTAAGATCCTGTTTGTACCATTTAAATATTTTGAGATCACTTGGATATTTGAAAAAGAGCAATTGTGATATTATCATCTATAATGTATAAAAGTTCCACCACAGTATAATAGGAAGAGAAAAATTTCAACAAAAGCTCTTATAAGACATGGCAAAGTTATACAAAGAAAGCTAATAGCACAATAATAAAAAATATTACTATGAAGTTCAAATCTTATTTCTTTTATGCATTGTTTATAATGTTATCTTCACTCCTACCCTTAAGATATGCAAAAGCTTATCTTTAAAAATTTCACGACATGTCTCTTAATTTCAAATTGTGAAAAAAAAAATCATCAGAGTTTTGTTACACTTACTAAAATACACTTACTAAAAAAAAAATCATCAAGATCTACATGAGATATAAAAAAAAAAGAAAGATTACCTACATAACACTAATTTAGTAAGTGTAACAAAACTATAAAAAAAAAATATATTGCACAAAATTCAGCGTGCACAAAGACACCTGTTGCACATTTGATTATACTAAAAATCCTCAACATATTCAATTTATTTTAAGACTACTAATAATAAGATCAGTAGAAATTCGTTGTCAAATTATAGCCAGATTTGTTTTTGAGAGACAACATAACACAACTACTGTTTCATATTTTTCCATATGAACATAGGCATAGCCATCAATTTTCTTCTATCAATCATTTGCAGCAACAATAATACATACTAAACAAGACCAACGCATTGCTTTATAGAATGAAACTGAACTTCATCTAATTCTCCGCCTTGTGATTTACAAATATGCAAGAAACATTTCTGCATAAACATAAAAGATAATACATATGGATGTGTCCATTAATGGCTATACATAGTTTGTACACTTGTTATTATAGGTATCAAGTTAAACTCATAATCGGCACCAATAACCACTTAATGCCACTATTATACAAGGAAGAGGGGTCTCTGGCTCGGTCGAACCTAATAGAGAGAGAGGGAACGAGCAAGGAAGAGAGGAGTACAAGTTCATATGGACTCCAAGAAAGCTGCTTGAAAACGGATACCAGAAAGATGTATCAAATTTCGTGGTTCACAGTTGCACGTTTCTAATAATGAATTAATGATAGAAGCTGGTGAAGCAAAATATTGGTTAGATTTCATTGCAGATTAGCCTAGATAGTGAGATGTCACATCAGAATTTCTTTTTTTATGATAGAAATCCACCAGAAATTATCCCAAAATGGTACTTACAAATCAAGCGCACTCTTTCATCCATTTTTCAAATTCTCACGCAAATATCAAAACTCATGATAAAACCCCAACTCATATTTTACATTTTTATCAAATTCTCAATGATTTGATTGCGACAGCCTACACGTATCGGTTTACCAGTTTAAAAAATCAATTGGCTGCAATTTTTTCAAATAGCAACGCTTCGAGTGCTGTATATGCAATTATCCCCCGAAAAAAGCAAATCATCAAGACGAAGCCATCAAGAAGTGAAAGATAAGCAAATCAAAGGAACCTCTTCGCCCTCTTCGGATCAATGGCCGCGAGCTCCGCGAGCTGCTCGGGCGTCATGGCCTTCTTCGCCTCCAGCACCTCCCCAAACACCACCTCGCCCTTCGTGCCCGCTGCCGATGACACCGACGAACCGTCCACCGAGTTGCTGTGCCGATGCTTCGTCTTCAACATCGACGCAGCTCCTCCATTACCCGCATTGTCCGTCCTCAACTCCTGCCCCCCACCCGAACTCTCCGCCACCCGATCTCGCCCCACCCCATCCTCCGACCCCGATCCGCTTCCCTCCAGCTTGCATCCGATCTTCTCAATGTCCATATACGTGGAGAAAAGATCATCCTCCGACCCGATCTCCTCAAAGTTCCCCGTCGCCATAGCTTCCCCGGAATTCAGCCCAAACTCATCCGGAAACCGCAGAATAAACTCGGATCTAGTGCGTCTATGCATCGGGCTACCGATCGGAACCATCACGTGGTTCGGCAGCATAGGCTGAGCTTCGGCAGCCATCGCCGGCGACAATGCAAGGGGCAAACCCGGGCGGGACAAAGAAAAGTTCAGGCTAGAGTTGGCGGTCGAGGGGAGGGATGGATCTATGGAATTCCTCTGCATTTCGTAAACTCTCTCTTCGTTTCATGAAGAGGAAGAAAGAGAGCGCTGTGGAGGTAGAAAGGGGAAGAGTGGGAGGTCCCCAACGGGAGCAACAAAATGGTGTCCTTTTATTTCTTCTCAGAACGAGATAGAGGGAGGCAACCAAAGGACGCGGACATTGACGTGCTATATATAGAGAAACGGATCCGACCATTGCGTCTTTAAGCGTTACATTGCTGCGACAAATGCATTTGACTCCCTAACAACTTTACCAGTTGGGACAAACAGTAGAAAAATTATTGAGTCATGGTTCCGGATGGAAATGACTCATCACTTCTTCGTCCGGACGCAACTTATTACGTTGTCTTCCGGCCGGACGTAACTTGTGTCCAGACTCCACACGAAAAATATTTTATAAAGTGATTTCTTACTTATTCGTGCTATTATTGTACTGATAAATGCTTCTAAGATCTTTTAATTTTCACCTTTAATGTGAATGACCTATTCAAATATTTTATATTTATGTATCTATTTAGCATGCATTTATATTATTTTATAAGGTTTTTTAAAATATTTTTTTAAGTTTCTTAACACTATTATTACTTAGATATATGATGTATCTAATAATTTATTTGGATATAATACTTATCATACAAAAATGGATGAAAGTCTTAGAACATGTAATGGTTATATAGAATTACATAATCTCATTATTAAGAATAAATATGTATTATTAAAGATTTAATAACTTTTTAGATTAACTTGAAGGAGCATCTATTTCTTTAAAGTAATTAATAATCTTGTTGTTAACAATAATTCCTAAAAGAAAAAATATGGTAAAAATAACCATTCAATTAAGTTATGATCTCTGAATTAATTCATAACTAAGGGTCTGTTTGTGGTAGCTTATAAGTGCGGTTTGATTCGTGTGTTTCGCCAGCTTATCCCAAACCGCGTTTGGATTTTTACACTAAACTCATGCCGCGGGCCGAACCACAAGGCCCGCCTGCGGGCTGCGTTTCAAGATAAACAGTTTATCTTAAAACACACAAGTTGCGCCAAACACACCCTAAGTTGTTCAGAATAGCAAATATTTTAATGATATTTGTAGGCTTAATAGAAGTTTAGATCTTTTTTAGATGTATTTGCTATTATATTCATAGATAATAATCTTTTTAATTCAAAAAACGATACCAATCATGTTAAATATGCAATATTGGAAGCACTAAAAAAGAATTAGTTATGAAACAAAAAAATCACCAAATATGAATTCTAGTTGAAAAGTTTTGTCTTGCAATATTTGATTAATGGCAAGGACATTAGCACAAATCAAAATAAAAATTTAAGCAATATTTTATTAATGAAAAAGGACATTAGCCTAAATCTAAAATGAATGATAATTATGAAAAAGCTTTTCATATGTTAGACTTGCTTAATGACCACATTAACACTAATCATTCCCCTAATTAAAAAAAAACATCACAAATATGTAATGATGCACTATTAAAGGGATTAGATTATAATTTAATGCACCATGTTAGAATAGTTGCTTTTGCTCCAAAGTAATAAGAGAGATAATTTAATTACCTACATACCACTAATTTCTTATGAATTTATATAGGTAATACACATACATACATATATGCCACCTTATCTATAAATATATAATTACATTAAACTTAAAAGAGTGGTGCTTTTGATTCCATATGAAAGGTTTGGGGTGGCATAATGTAAAAAAGCAAAGTTTCAATGTTCTAAATGTAAATTCTTATCATCCCCAAAAGAAAGGCTACTATGATTTCAGAAATCATAATCATCTTTACATTCTCAAAAGGTCTCCCCTCATAGTAAGCTTATCTCAAGCATGAACACTATCACACATTCACACTAAGCAAACCACAACCTTCCATCAACTACATCAATAAGTGACACACATGAAACACAGCACCCACCACCAATAAATCCCTTATAAATATCAAAGCAAGAAAGAAGCCATTAGATACTGATTCATACTTTTGTCTCAAACAGCTGCATCATTTCTAACCTTCTCGGAGCCGCAGAGATCGTCGTCACCACAGCTCTCGCTCTCGACAGCAGCCGGAGGAACTGTGGCTGAGCCGGAGCTCACCTGCTGCTCGCTCGGTGTCAAACTCACAAGCCTATTTTGCTTCAGATAGTTCTCCAGAGGAAGGCCGGCCACCTGAAGAAGGCTCATCATGCTCATCTGCGGAGAAGACGATGATGCACCGGCAGTGGCGGCTCGTTGTTCCGCGTCGCGTTGTGGTTGGCAGTTCAAATCGATATGTCCCTTGGAAATCTCGAGTGTTTCCATGAGATCGGCTTCTCGTTCTTTCACGTTGGAGCTGCTCGTACCTTCGAGTTCTTCTCGGCTACCCCAAGAAAGCTTCTTGTTCACCTCGGCTTCCTCTCGCTCGGACTGGCGTTTCTTCTTCCTCATCATTAGAGTTTTGAATCTACGCTTTACGGTCATGCAGACGTTGCAGGTGCAGGTGGGGCTGTGTTTAGGGCCTTTGCCGCTGGGCGGCTGGATGCAGACGATGCAGGTGCAGCCGGGGCGGTGACGTGGATGCCTCGTGGTGGTCGCCGTCGAGGGAGAAGCTTGGTTGCCGACTTCCCCCAGTACCACGGCGGCGGCCAAGGCATCAAGACCAGCTGATTCTGCATCTGATGGAGATTGTTTTGAACTTGAAATGCGTTGCCTTTTAAGCTCTGCAGAAATTCATTGGTATGTCAAAAGCTGGACTACTGTTATTAATAGTCTTATTTCACTTGTTATGGCTTCTCACTTTTAATCTATGAAGATTTTACATACATACCACTAAGTCTTATGTATTTACAAATGTAACACCAAAATTTCAATATATATATATATATATATATATATATATATATTCATACATGTCACCTTACATATGCATGAAAAGATGTATTTCACTTTTTTAAAGTTAAGAGTAGTGATATATTTGATGTCATATAAAAGATTTGGGCAGTATAAATGTAAAAAAGTAACGTTCAGGGTGGTGTATATAAATGTCCCTTTTTAAAATAGTTGGCTTAATTTGCAAAATGGAAGTCCATGATAAATTTGACTGAACTTCAGCCTTCAAGTTCTTTATTACCATTGCTACTTGCTCCAGCTAATTGCAGTGGTTAGAAGAATAGCTTCTCAGTTCCTAAAGGAAGACTAACATGCATACCACTAAATTCTTATGTATTTACATATTTAACACATAAACATCATATTTAAATATATGCCACCTTACTTATGCATGAAAAGTTGTATTGCTACCTCTAAAGTCAAAATAGTGGTATTTTGATGTAATATGAAAAATATATGGAGTATAAATGTAAAAAGTATAGTTTAGGTGTAAGATATGTAAATAACTAGTAATTGGGCAGTATTTACGTATACACCCTTGAACTAAATTCTTAACATTGCGCTAATTTATGCAACTCTTTCCTTTTAACATACAACCCTCGAAGCCAAAAAGCCTGATTATTACTTTTAAACAAAGTTTACAATAGACTTTGCGCCATAAAATTGATGAGCAATAAGAAGCTTTGTTTCATTCAGCACCCTAAATAATAAAGTAATAACCATGGTGTTGGTACAAGTGCAAAAGATAAATTACAGACCTGCATGCTGCCTAAGGAGATCCTGCACCTCACTTGAAGTCAGTTCATCTGGCGCGGAGCATGAAGACCTAAAGAAATGCCATTCAAATCATGTGAGAATTTTAATTACATAGAGGATTGCCTCAACAAAATTACACACTACACACAAATGAAATTTTCCCATAATAATAATCCTTAAATTATTTGCATTTCATTCTTTTAAGCATTCTAGAAGAGGTAGATACTTGAATTAAAGAGGTATTTATATAAATACCACCCAATTGCTATGTATTTACATACCTAGCATCTAAACTTTACTTTTTATATTTATACCACCCAAATCATTCATTATCATATAATAATACCACTAAAAAAGTGAAATATACCTTTTTATGCATAATTACACAAAGATTGAAATTTAGGTGTTGGATATGTAAATACTAGGAATTGAGCAGAATGTATGTAAATCTTCCAAGAATCTTTACTGCAAAAGTATAAATCAACTAAAGTAATTATAATAAGTACGAATAAATAAACTTTGTGGCTGAAATACTTTCTTCAAGACCGGAGAAAGATGTCGAAAGTAGCAAAGTAATATTCGATCAACAGGACAACTAGGAGACATTCTAACATTTGGCTCATGAGAAGAATAAAGCTAGATGTACGCGCATAATCCTATGATGGAATGTTTAATCTTAGGGGCATTTACATACATAGCACCACCTTTCAAGGTAAATAATCAACTGACGATTCAAGGCCAAGCACGAAGTCGCGTCTCCAAACCCTGGACAGGTTCAAGTTCTAAAGACAATTTCTTGCTCGGTAGAGGCAAGCCCAGCTGAAAGTAAGGCGTAAATCATCCCATCAATGAGTCTCGTCGTATACCCGACATGGCTGTGACAAGATCCGCCTATACAAGATTGGGCGAACCGACTGAAGCAACGAATCAATCATGCAGGCAAACACGAGCCGAATGAAAAATGAGCCATGGCTCATTCGACGAAAAATCCGACCAGTCACGTTCGACCGACAAACCCCGCGTCCGATCAAACGAACACCTCAACCGACAAACGCATACTTCAGAGAGCACGGATGCTACTCGGACGGTCCCTCAATCAATTGATTTCAAGTCAGTCGACCAGTCAATTACAACCAATATTGAAACTCAAATTGTAATGCAAATATGACATATTTATATAATCAATTAGAGCCCGTATGACTTTAAAAATGATTTCCATAACTGTTACCTCATTTATGTAATTGTACAAAACACATCTCTATAAGTACAGGGTAAAAAGCCAAATAAAGGGATCTCTCATCGATTCTCCCTAAGGAAATTTCAGACTTATTCTACCATTTTTCTTTCTCTCTTTCACTCAGCTCTAACTCTTGAGACGTGATTCACAATGAACAAAATAGGATCCAACATCTTAAAAGGTGGTACGTGAGCGTGGATATGCCACAGACGAGAAGCGAAGCTAAATACGAAGAAGAAACTTCCCAAAGAGAGATAACACACATAGAACTCAACAAAAACACTACACAACCACACATCCAAGCTCAAGTCTAGGGGCTACGAACCCAGATGGCTCTCATGATGGAGCAATACGAGGTCCTCTGGGCAACAATCACCCAGAGGAAAGACCAAACACCTCATATGGAGGCAGAATCTCAGGGGGTTCGCCCTCAGAGGCCCCCACCGACAAACCCGCATGTTCTCAACAACCAAATTAACAACCAGCAGACGGAGGGACAAGGCGAGTCCCAACACAGTGACATCGAAGCGCCCGCACAGGTAAACAGACAATAGGAAGAGCGGGTGCAGGTACCTGTCTAACCACTTGCAGGAGTGGCATTCACTCAAATCAAAGAAGCGGTACCCCGGCCCAAGCTGATGGTCCCTCGTCTAGACTCTTAAAAGGGGAGGACCGACCCAATGAGTACCGACAGAAACTCTTTAGGCTGAAACCAACCCTTGGGAGGGATGGTCCGTCCATGGTACGAGTAACGACTAACACACCTGAGGAAAGAGAACCTTATCATTTGGAAGACAAACACACCCCTCTACCTAGAGAATCGTCACGACGAAGAGGTTGGTTGGACCTGGCGGGCTCTCTCTGAGAGATTTTCCACAGCCTTCCCGTGAATAGAATGTTGCCCAAAGGAATTAATGCTCTGACACCTGCGTAGCCCAACTCCCCAGATCTCCCTCCGTTCAGAGGGGGAAGGATGGGGTGGGAGAAACGTTGTCCGAACGGTTACCTCTCTCACAGAGATCCGGCTCGGGTTTTTTTGCTTGGGCCTAAGAATTCCTTCACGCCCTTAAGCTTCTCCTTGGAAAGCAGAGTGCGGTCGTTAGCGAAAGGAACCCTTGCCCACTCCCGCAGGGTTCTAACTATGCAATGTGATCATAGACGGCCAGAACGAGCGGGAGTGAAACCCATTGCCACCGGAATCATATGTTTCTCTCGAAACCACAGGCAATGAGACGCCGAGAAACATAACGAACTCCACTCCGCCGGCAGCAACAACCGAACGGATGCATTGACCTCCTGAGGCGGTGAGTTTAGCATCCCCATAGAAGTCCACCCCGCCCGTTTGGGAGAAGATTCTCTGCTCAGGCAACTAACTCGACAAAGAAGAGGTTCAATGCCCGACTCGCAGAAAACCCTCCCCTTCGATACTCAACTTACATAAAAAATTTAAAATGTAGGCTCCGGCCTTAAGACAACAAAAAACCGCATCAATAGAGGATCTTCTCCACCACCCACTGTTTAAGAAGCCGTCCAACAGCTCTCCACCCTCACGAGTCCGACACTCATGTTGAAAAGGCAAGGATACGGTGAACCCCTCCTTCGTTTATATGGGGAAGAAAAGTCCACTGTTCGGGGGGGTGGGGGGACCACAAGACGAAAATTCGCTAACTCAGTGCATTGATGGAACATCACAACATTTTATTTCCCGAAAAGGAAACAAAACGTCGCCATTAAGCATCCTTTGATGCAACTCCAGTAAAAAAGTAAGGCGCGGTGTGGTCCCAAGACTAGGGGAATTTTGCCCGGCTAAATCCCGGAGAACGACTATCCTTACCAATCAAACTTTGGACAAGAGTAATGAAATAAGCATTGCCGACTTGTCAATAACAAAATAACCATAACAAAATGAGGAGCCACAAAAAAACGAGGTAAACGAAGCAGGTCAGAAGATAAAAAAGGGGGAAATTTTATTCATTCTAATTGAGAGATACAAAACGCATCCAATCGACAAACATATTAGGTATGCCCTTTTACGTCTTTTGACTGAGACGATAACTTCGAAAAAGCCAAGTCCCTACACGGGTCACCAGGAGCTCAACTCTTTTAAACATTACTATCCGAGGAAAAAAAAACGTTGCAACCAGCATCGGAAGGACGAGAAGAAAGTTCAGCAGTGACGACCCACGAGGGAAGAATACTACAAGTTCATCTCTCTAGGCAATGCATCGTCGAGCAGACATGATCCTCCCTGGGAATATGTTGAACCCATGCTTCACCCACGAACCATCACATCCGCCGCGAAGGGAGACCCACGACCGAAAATCTCACGGGAAATCAGTCGGCTCCTCTCCAAAAAATTACGACTTCATTCCACTTTCTAGTCACTCGATCTCATTTCAGCCTCTTTTGCATCCATGGGCTTCTCTAATACGAAATAAAAGCAGAATAAAGCTGGAGCAAAAAAGGTTGGGGGGCCCTCGCCCGTCTCCCGCTCTCTTATGAACTTCTCCCGCAATGAAGACCAGTAGGAGACAAAGAATGGAGAAACCGTTGTTGTCGAAGGTGTCATGTCTTACCCCTAGACCACTCGAGTCCAGAGACCTACAAACCTTCGAATATCCGATAGCAACGGTCGAATGAATGTATTGACCTCTCGGGAAAGCCGCCTCACCTCCACCATTCCCCAAAGCCCACCAAAGTCGTTGCGGGAAGGATCTCCTACCAGGTGTCCACCTTGGTTCCAATGATGTTAGACACCCGGCTTTGGAGAAAATTTGTCCGTTCGACACACAACTCGAAGAAAAAAGAAACTAAAGAGGCGTGGGCCTCAGAGATCCATCGTGGAAGAAAGATTGCCCCCGTCATGACCACACGGAAAGTAGGCTAATCTCACCAAATTTTCACAAAGCCATCACCTATAATGGGGAGGTAAGGACATGGAGAATTTCTTCCCCCTTTAATTAGGAGGAAGAATCAGAAGTAATAAATGGGACTCGTTCACTGAAACACTCAAGGAGGGTTCGCTTAATGAGAACATCTCCGGACATTGATAAGACATCCCCACAGTTGATTTTTTGAAAAAAGAAAAAGGATGTGACAACCAAATAGTCTTTAAAGCATCTCTTATCCAAAGAAGCATTAACTTCGTGGGACCATTCCTGACGCACAGGGAACAGAGCCTGACCGGGAATGTTTTCAAACCCTTGTCCAATATCGATGAACATGGGTTGGCTGAAAGGTGGCCAGCCGACTGTATCGCAAGGCGATCGAAAAATATCCATCCCATGGCAAAAACACCCTCATAAGACCTGTGGGTCAGGGAGTTTGTGTTTTCCGCAAAGAGCTGGGATCCCTTGAAAGTCCTAAGTGGACGCACTCCCCACAGGTGACGACAAGGTGCGTACCTGGCAGGTGGTGAGGGGATAAAGCCTGGGGCAGGTCCTCGGAAGGCTATAAAAGAAGCTGCAAGAAATCCTAAAGTCCCACACTATTGGTGAAGGCTACAAAAGAAGATGCAGGAAATCCTAAAGACCCGCACGATTGGGCAAGGTCGGGGTACGTTCCCGGGAGGTCTAAGTGACCACGCGAAAGGCCCAAAGCCCATTGGTTATAAGGGCCTTAACCGAAAAACCAATCGCCTGTAATACATGGCCGATTGGCTCCGACTTACGAACCAAGCGAAAACCGGAACATCCCTCGGTCACGAACAATGCAAAGTTCAAACAAGGGTGGTCTATAGGGGTAGCCCTCTGTCTTCTAGCAACAAGATGGGCAAAAAGTACAGCGAAGGCCTCTCTGAAAATCTTGGTGGCCACTCTCAGTTAGCGATAAGATCCACACCAAGAGGCAAGACCGGTCAGAACCAATGCCGCTCGACCAGACGATGCGTCACGAGCGACCGGAAGAAACAAATTTTAACGCTCGAAACATTGAAGACAGGTCTGCGTCCAAGAATCCATGGGTCGGCCCGAGAGCAAACACCTCTAAGGGTCAAATTCTAAAATAAAATAAGAAATTTTATAAGACTAAATAACAAAAGTAATCACAAAAGGCAAAAAGTTTCATTTCATTAATATGTAATGAAGTGCAGGTTTTTTTTTATGACAGTAACAAACTTTGAGTATAAGAAAAAAAAACAAGCCTCTCAAAATCCATGACGATCTGATTCGATTTATCAGCCATAACACACCTCAGTTGTAAAAAGAGAAACTGACGACAAATGATCAAGTCTTGGTTCGAGTCTATTTATAGAGCACATGTGACACAGAATCCTAAAGAAACTCATGTGTTCAATCAATTCACAAATTTATTGTTAATGATTGTTTAATAATTTTTCTGTCCTTATTGTAGTTGTTGTTATCAAGGAGCAAAAAAATTAGGGAAACTAATATGTATACACCAAAAATACCAGCACGAATCTCAAAGAAAACGAACGACCAAGGTGAAAAACCATCCTTTCAAGGTAAGCAATCAACCGACGATTCAAGGTCGAGCATGAACCCTCATCTCCAAACCAGGATAGGTTTAAGCTCTGGAGATGGTTCCCCGCTTGTTAGCGGTAAGACCCGCTGAAAGTGAGACATAAATTGTCCTGACAACGAGTCTTATCGGATACCTCGCATAGGTCGCGACAATATCCACCTAAGACCTTACAAGATTAGAAAATTTGTCTGAGGCAACAAACCAACCAGGGAAGAGAGACACTAACCCTGTAAGACTCGAGCCAAATGAAAAATAAGCCCCGACACATTTAACCAAAAAAGCCGATCGATCATGTTCACCTAACCAAACCAACGTTCGAACTGAACGAACACCTCGACCAACCAATACGTGCCTAAGAGGGCACGAATGCCGCTCGACTAGTCACCTCAATCGGCAGCCAGCCGACCAGCCAATTACTGCCAATGTTGAAATTCAAATTGTAATGCAAATACGACATAAAATCTATATAATAAATTAGAGCCCTAATGTCATTAAGAATGATTTCCATAACCGTTCCCTCCTTTATGTAATTTTATTAAATACGCTTCTATAAGTACGAAGCAAAAAAGATGAATGAAGGAATCTCTCCTCAATTCTCCCTAGGAAAATTACATACTTATTCTACTCTCTCTCTCCCTTTCTTTCATTCACTCGGCTCCAACTCTCGGGGAGTGATTCACAAAGGACAAATTAGGATCCAACAACTATTAACACTTTTTTAAAAGTTAAATACAACTTCTCATGCATATGTTCAAAGCACCAAAGTGCTTATGTAAATATGAAAGTTTAGGTGTGAGATATATAAATACATAAAAATTGTGTTAGGTATGTAAATTTCCCTCATGTTTAAATCTACCTAAAGCTCTATCATCCTTTACACAAAGGAAAATTATATAAAAAAAAAAAGCTTAACACGCACCTTTTTGAATCCCATGTATTCTCAACACATGTCCATTTTGAAGGAGGCAGGAAATCCACGGGAATCCTTCTCCATTTGAAGCAATCATCACATTGGATCCATTGATCTTGTCCCCTAAATCAATAATGTCAGATAGCAAAACATTAATCCATTAAGAATTTGTTGGGTTCAGTTTCCCTAAAATTATAATGATAATTGAATGGAGTAATTATCCATGTTGCAGTCGTTCAATCCACTTCGTATGACTGAAATTGATTCTAGCAATACTAAAGAAACATTTTGAGAAAAAAAAAGAAAAAGAGGAAATTTACATGCATGCCACACACCTTGGGGTCGTTAAATTACATTTTGAGAAATTTACAACACCTTGGTGTGGTTAAATTATGCTTGAGAAGGTTATTTCACTTTTAAAAAAATAGCAAGGGTCGTATTTTTCATGTTATGCTAAAGATTTTGAGTGGTATGCATGTAAATGTTTAGGTGTTAGATATGTAAATACATAAGAATTTTGTTCTTTTTTTACAATTATACCACCCAAATCTTTCATATCACATCATACTAGCATCATTTTATTTTTAAAAAAAGTAAAATACACCCTTTCAAGCATAGTTAAGATGGTATGTACCTAAAAATTTAAGTGTTAAGTGTTAGATATGTAAATACAAATGAAAAGAGTGGTATCTCTGTAAATCTTCCAACTTTATTTCTATAAGTTATTTATGTCATGCCATAATCAAAAAGAATAATACTATAAAAAAATACAAACTATACTCAACCAAAAAAAAATAAAATATGCATGAACATAGCACTAGACGGAGGGCCAAATTAAGAGTTCAGGGATACAAAAAAATGTTCATGCATGCGAATCATTTTTGCAGTTTCTAAATTTTAACCCAGATAAAGATTTCCTTTCCTCACCCCGATGACGCCCGAGCTGTAAAAAAAGTTCTCTT
Source organism: Phalaenopsis aphrodite (assembly GCA_003013225.1). Classification (NCBI taxonomy): domain Eukaryota; kingdom Viridiplantae; phylum Streptophyta; class Magnoliopsida; order Asparagales; family Orchidaceae; genus Phalaenopsis; species Phalaenopsis aphrodite. The sequence goes on from NEWO01000018.1 coordinate 2,958,605, forward strand.
TCCAAGAACTGGAGGTTCCTGCAGAGTAGAAATATGAATTAGATGTGAGATTGACCGATATAAGTAAAAGAAAAAAACATGAGCAGCCTTCATTGCACGTACTTCATTAACCCTATGATACATATTTGGGATAATCACATCCATATCACCAGAAACGTTGTTATTTCTAAAAACTAGCACCCAGCTATTTTTGAACAATCGAACAGATGTATTTACATGTGCTATGACCGAACCATTGAGAATTTCATAAAAATGAAGAATATTGGTTGGGGTTTTATCATGAATTTTTATATTTGAGTGAGAATTTGTAAAATGAATGAGAGGGGGTGATACCAGAGGATAGCCCAAACCACAACGAAAATAATAATAATATTGTTTAATTTCAAAGATTACAAATAAATACTTTCCTAACCCAAAACAAACGACACCTAAAATAGCAACACGATCATAAAGATACAACATATAGACTCCAATTAGGGTTACGACAGCGGGTAGGGAAGTTGGCTGCAGCAGAGCAGCATGCTGGGAGGTGTTGGAGATGGACAGCGGCCTGCGGAAGGGAGCTGGAGGAAGGCAGCCTGTTGGGATAGGGCAGGGGATGGTGGACAGCGACCTGGAAGAGGTCGGAGGGGATCTGGACAGCCCCGGAAACGCGGACAGCAACCTGGAAGATGTCGCCAGCAGTTGGGACAGCACCAAGCAGAATGGAAAGCAACTGGGAAGGTACGCGAAGGGATGGCAACAGCAGGATAGCTGCTGAAAGCGGCAAATAGCAGCAAGGAAGGTGATTGGGGCGCCCGGCGGGAGGCAGGGACTGCAGGTAGGTGGCTAGACGGTCGGTGCGGCAGCGGAGAAGATAGTTTGCGACTGCTAGAAGTGGGGCCGGGGAGGAGGAGGGGCTGCGGAAGAATATGTATCTTGTCGGGGTAGAGTTATTGCCGGAGCACAACCCGGACCCTTGGAGACAGTCACCACCTAGGACAAATTACAATCAGAACACCTTCTCACCGTCGGATACAACCTCCAGCGGTAAAGAACACCTCAAAGACAACATTCAGAAATTTACACTCATCAGAATCTGTCCCAACTTTAGCAAACAACATGTATAAATAAGTAGGGGTTAGTAGATAGATTAGGTAAGTAGAAGTATAGGCAATAAATAAATGAAGGGTGATGGGAAAGGAAGGAATTTGAAATTATGATAGAAGTGGAAGGAGGCAGATAAAGCAAGGAATCAAATAGGAACGAGGGACACATAGTTATTATAGCAGCTACAGTAACATGTTCGCGGTACAACTACAATACCACGCCCGTGGTACAGCTACAGTACCATGTCCATAGTAAGCTTCCGCTTCAGAGGGTGCTAGATTTGTAAATAGCGATGTTTCGGGTGCTATGCATGTAAAGAGCCCTACATTTTTTTTATCATATTTTAAATGAACTATTCTTAAAATGTCAAGAACAAGATTTGATCTCTTCTCAGCTCAAGCAATTTATAGACACATTGAAGATGGTGTCCACCCGCAGCAAAATGGCAATAGTTGAGACTTTTTAAGAAAAAAATATGATAAAATGTCAAATCAATCTAGCTTCCTTTAAATTGCTAAGATTCGTGTCTTAAAAAAAATGGAAATTTACATAGGTAGCACACAATTCTTATGTATTTACATATCTCACACCTAAAATTTCATATTTAGATACAAAACATTTTGGTGCTTTAATCCTATACAAGAAAATGTGTATTTCACTTTTAAAAAGTGACAATAGTGCTATTTTTAAGATAATAAAAAATTGAGTGTTGTGTATGACTACGAAAGCTTAAACGTGTGAGATGTAAATACACAAGAATTGTCACCCAAAAAAAAACCCTCTCAATGTAGTTGCCAAGAAGGATTAAAACCACAACTCGAGTACACAAACATATTAGATAATGAATAGTATAGAAAGTTTATAAAGCCACCCCAAATAACAAAGCCAATGCTAATGAAGCAGATGATGATTAAAATAAAAGCAGTATTTTCAAGCAATACTTCTAAATAATGAGAATTAAAAAGCGTAACAGAGTAGAGTTGGTCACTAAAAAGAAACTATAACTAGTTTCGTGGTCAAATCTCAGATATTCTTTAATATGTTTTAAAGCTAGAAATACTAACTAGAAAGCTAAATTCTTTAAAAAATGAACACTAGAAACATTAAGTCCAAATTTTTTTCTGAGGCTAGAAAAAATCACTAGTCCTAACTGCTTGAAACTCTTACGCGTTTTTTTAAGGTATCCAAAGTATTTACATAAATACGGGATCATAACATCGGGGTATTGTTCAGTGAAAGGATAAATTGAGCACCATTGTTGATGTACGACAATTCAATTAACAAGCAAAGATTCATTTAAGGACAAAAGTGTCAAAAAGTTCCCCTACTTCTTTGCAGGAGATAAAGTGTTAATTTAGCCTAAGAAACTTTTAATATGAGTTGAATTAGCTCCCTGTGAGGACCATTTTAGCTTTCATTAAGAGTCTGGGAGGACTAATTTGGCATTTTTATAAATTATGGGACTAAAACGACCCGATGTTAATAGTTAACAGTTAGAAGACTATTTTGACATTTCAATCAAAATTTACGAATAAAGCATAAGAAATTCATGGCCTACCACACCGTACCTCATATTCCTCGAATTCCTGATCCTCAATTATAACAATGCTCGGTTGAACCGTGGGAGGAGGGCGTAACAAATCCTGCGCCTCCTCCCACGAAAGCTTAAGCTCCATGGCATCGTCGTTGTTCATAAGCAATCTCTTGCTTTTGGAACCGATGTTCCGACTTCTTCGCTTCTCCGGAGTCAGCGAAGACTGCAATAATCCCTCATTCGCCCAACTTCCATGCTTATCTGTCTTTACGCAACAGACCTCCTCGTCAGCACAAATGAAATTTTCAGAAAAATGGCTCAAATGGGGAGCTCGCGTTCCCTTCATTGACTGAAGAAGTCCAGAGTAACCACTTACTAGTAGGTTCATATTAAGACCGGAATAGAAGCTTTCACTTCCCAGGACCCCAGTTGCCAAAGCAGAAATTTGGGCTTCCTGTTTAAATTTTGAATGAAGTACGAAGTAAAAAAACATTCCCATAAATATAAGGGAAATTTACATACATACTACAGAGTTCTTATATATTTATGTATCTATCACCCAAAGTTTTGATATTTATATCACATTGGTGTCATAAACCTATGCATGAAAATGTATATCACTTTTAAAAAGATGGTGATGGGATATTTTTGATATGATGTTAAAGATTCGAGTGGTATACAAGTAAATATGAATGTTTAGGTATTAGATATGTAAATGCATAAGAATTGCATGATACGTATGTAACTGGCCCCCAAAAAATAAAAAAATTCAAGCATTAACCTGCAGAGGGGCGGTATTAGTTGCCTTTCGAAAGCCCATTACAAGTTTCCCTTCAGGATCTATCCGGCTGAAAGTTACTGCACAGGAGAGGGCAGCAAGAAATCAATGTGTGTCTTCAAAATGAAAATACATCATGATAAGAACTGTACAAAGTACCTGTATCTCCAGCCTGCAACTGAAGTGACTGTATGCATGGAGTTACGCCCTCTAAAACATACATTCTGCTGTTGTTATTCGGCCAAAATCTAAACTGGAAATGCCACTCTTTTCCTTTAGCATCCTGAATCTTTAACGGAATGCCTTCAGGTTGCGAAATTGGAGGAAAATATGCCTGGATGAAACAATCATATGTAAGAAGCATAAATTTGAATAATCCCACATATTAAAGGGCCGTTTGGGATCATTTCTGTCTTTTTATTTTTATTTTATATTAAATTTTTTTTATTTGAATCAAAGCAAGTTTGATTGGGACAGCCGCTTTTAAAAACACTCAAAATAACCTTTTAAGTATTTTGAGTATTTTTAAAAATAAGTTAATTTATTTTTACAAATAAAAAATAAAAAAGTATAAAAATTATACCAACCAAATATATTTTAAAAAAATAAAAAAATAATAATAAAACAAAAACAAAAAAGAAGATTCGCATACATACAGCTTAATTCCTAATGTATATAAATCTAAAACCTATACTACAGTTTTTACACGTCATCTTACCTATGTATGAAAAAGGTGAATTTTACTTTTTAAAAGTTAAAATGGTGGTATTGTTGATTTGAAATGACAGATTTGGGTGGCATTAATGTAAAAAGTAATGTTAAGTAATGTTTAGGTATTAGATATGTAAATATATAGGAATTAGGTGATATGTATGTAAATGCCCTCAAACGGAAAACAAAAGTTATGCTGAAGGGGCCAAACAAGGCCAAAAAGACATGCAACCTGAATACATAACAAATAAAAGATTTTATCAGCCAAGTAATGATTAAAGTAGAATGAAAACATAGATTTTAATTCCATCCTTTTAAACATTGAAATGTTGCAGCCCAATAATTCAGTAGAGGGACAAGGTGACATGATTCTTAAGCAACTAATAGAAATTTCAGGAATTACCAACCCATTAACGCAAGACAGAACCAAGGATAAAAGATTTTTAGCAGATAAAAAAGTTCTAAGTTGAACCAATTACCTCTGCACAAGCCTTGGGGAGAACTAAACGACCAATCCGGCCAGCATCACTCGCACTTAGGACCTTCTCAAAAAGCGGGACAATAGTGGAGTTCGAACTTAAACAGTAAATAGTTAAGAATATCATAGCTTCAACAATACAAAAAAATATATATATGCTCATAATTTTCACATGATTAAAAACATGTAAAATTTACATACATACCCCACACAATTCTTATGTATTTACATATCTAACACCCAAAGCTTGATTTTTACACTTATAACACCATGTTGTCATAAACTTTCGCATGAAACGAGTACTTAATATTTAAAAAGATAGTAAGGTGGCATTTTTATGTGGTGTTAAAGAATCAAGTGGTATGCATGTAAATATGAATGTTTAGGTGTTAGATATGCAAATACATATAAATTGTGTGCTATGTAAATGCCCCAAAAATATTTTAAGAATAAACATAAACATAAGATATGAAGTTGGTAATAGGATACTCTCCGGATATTTGTTGCAACTCTTGATCGGTGATCCGTGGCCAATAACGTGGAAGCAACTGATTCCTTCCTCTTGTTTCCGCAGGTGGCCGTGCAACACGCATTTGCGGTACCATCTCCTTCGACGCATCTAAAGCGAGCTTTGGCAGCTTCGGCAAAACATGTCGAGCCCTTTGAACGTTCTGGAATGTGGTTAAAATCTTTCCTTGATCCCTTCCATCATCAACGATGGCTTGATGAGACATCGCGATTTCGCGGGTGCCAACATTGGAACATGCTTCCAAAATGTTGCTCGTGTTAGCGCCACCCAAACTCATGCTAAGACGAGCATCTGCAAACGGATTACTTAAATAATCTTTTAAATCATATTTAGAATCACTTTCGTGGCCTTTACCCATGCAATCAGAACGTCCTAAATCTCCTCTATGAAGCGAAATTTGCTCTTGCTTAACACGATTGAAACAACCATTTGTGTTTTCTCTCGGTGTTAGAAGCATGGTGTTGTACCCATTGACATCCATGTTTCTACCTAAATGCATGAGATTGCATTTCATAGTTGCGTCATCGGTGATAATACGGTTGGACGAGATAATTTGGAGTTCAGCAGATTTATTGATGGGCGATGAATCGAACTCATTCGTCTTTTCATCGACAGAACACTTGGCAGATAAGGCAAGAACTCTTTGAGAGGGTGGAGGCAACAAATCTTGGACGGATTCAGCTGGTATCTATGTTAAAACCCAGTGAATTGTTAGATTAAGAGTAGGCAAAAATATCAAATAAACTAAAATCACCAAACCGTTGCTTATATGTAGATATTACATAAACCAAAACAAGAAATTAGGGAGTTTAAAATATTATTAAAAAGTAGAATTTTTGGAGCGCTTCAAGTAAAAAAATTCTATCGATGTTGGATGAAGAGCATTAAAATTTACTGGCAACTCCTAGATGCACATGACTGAGACCAAAAGATACAAGTGGTAGTTGACAGTCCAGCAAAACTATAGAGATGGCGGAAATTGAAAAATTAAGTGCTTTCATTTAAATTTGAGTAGTCAGCATAGTGATGAAATAAAGTCTATATTAGATGTCAATTTTTTTTCATAAATATCTAAGATTAAAATAAAAACATGAAAAAGGAATTTCATGCGTATTTTGGGGCTGTTTGTTACTTCCTATTTATCCAACCATGGCTATCAATTGTTGATGGCTTACTGAGCGCCAATAAATGATGAATTAGCTTGTATTTACGCATCAAACTAATGTCAGAACCGTCCTTTAATGTGATAACATAATTTACATTTATATAATATTTCTTATATTTTTCACATCTACTTTAAATTAATGTCGTGCCATGGAGTTATTTGTCATTATGGCCCTCTTTAAGAACAACTAATTTGAAGTCTAGAATAGTTTGGAGAATCATCACATATTTTCATGGCATTTCCACCATTCCTAGCATAAATAATTAGAAACACTTTTGCCCATTAGCAACACTTCAGACTCTCTTCATTGTTAAGAGAGCTTTATATTTGGTATTTCAAGTCAAATTTCAAGAAGGAAGATTGGATTATAGAAAAGACATTGCCCAAAAATTCCGTCCTCATTTTGTGAGGACTTTATATCTGAGGTCTCTGTCCCAATAATAGGAGAGAACATACAATTAAGGTTAGTCATTAAACAATGAATATTTAGCAATACAGTAGCGGCTGACTTAAGGTTTGAGTTATAAAATTTATCACCTTGAGGTTAAAATGGATGGCAAGAAAAATGATGAAGAACCCGATCAAGATCCATGGTTGCATCGTCCCAATTCGTTTTGATCCCGATCTACTTAGTCATAGGAAGTAGTCGACCTAACATGACTGAAGGATCCTTATCAAAAGTCGTGAGTTGTGTCGTCCAAGAGATCTTTATAGATCTTGAGGGAAAGTTTGTCTAAGGAGATAAATTTAAGTCGACTTTAACCAATAGAAAACAGTGTCATTCAAATGTATTTGTTACATGGGTGCACAGCCCAAGGGTAATTTAGCCTTTTGTACGCCTATGGGAAATTTAGTTTTTGTACGCATACGGGCAAGTTAACCTTTGTACGCCTACGGGCAAGTTAATCTTTGTACGCCTACGGGCAAGTTATTCTTTTATTATTATTATTATTATTATTATTATTATTATTATTATTATTGGGTATAAAAAACCTTATTATGTTTAGGGTTGGGTTTATGCATGAGAATATGGTTGTTAGTCTTAGATTTAGGGTTTATGAGAGATTTTCTACCTCTTAAATTGTAGGAATTGAGAAAGATCGCCTACCTCTAGAAATGTAGGGTACTTGTGTTCGTGAGAGTTGTTAGTGTTGCATTGCTTTGATTCTTGTGTCATATCACATTGTTACCCTATGGTTCACAATTCAAAGGGTAGAAAGCCATTAGAAAATATACAAGCTACGGTAGCAACCGCAACATAATGTTGAGTATTGTGGAGCCTAGTCTGCTTCTCCTTTGGCGGTTTCTGCATGTATGGCAGTTATTTGAATTTTTTAATTCTTTATATTCTTTCCTTTGTAAAGCCTTGTTTTGCGCCTTTCCTACAGAATCTCGTTTCTCCCAATTTCACAATAAAAGGACCCTGCCCTCCTGTTTATCGATAGAAAGCATTCACCTCTTGCAACATAAACCGAGGGAGGAAGGCTTGCGAGCGACGGCAATCAAGGAAGAGAACTAGAAGCTAGCGACGACAAAAGCAGTTTCGGGGCTGCAGCAAATTCGATGAAGAAGGAGAGGTTGACAAGTGGAGTTGAGTTCTTATAATCGAAGTGATTGACTGTGTAATTCTTCAAGCAATAAAATTCTCTACAACTCTGTGGATGTAGGCAATTTGTCTGTCGAATCACGTAAATTTGTATCTTGTGTGTGTAATTTTCTCGTTTCACATTTTTCTCGTTACTGTCGTCATTTTTTCACAACACAATAGTTTCATTCGAAATTAACAACTCGGTCAGACTGCTCTAATCATAACTACTAATTTTGAGAAGCATTTGGGTCAAACCATACAAATAGAGGACTTGGATCACATCCTTACTGGCATGAGATTACTTTCAATGTGAATACTTTAATATACTCAATATAACGTTAGCTATTTGTGAGCTTAAATCAATTAAAAGTTTGTTAACCCCTTAACTTTGTTTTAAATCTTTTAAGTGATTAAATTTACCTTGAATGCATTGATTTAATTGCTTTGAGAATCGTGGCTTGAAAATCTTGATTTAATTTTAAAAGTTGACCACTCCAATTGAAATTTTCGATCAACACAACCATCATCGGGGAATTTTGGCATTCAAAATATTTATGTTGAAGTTAATTTAAAATTCGTTAATTTAATATTTTCAATATTTAGCCCTGTCAACTCTAGTCCTAATAAGGAGAATTATACGAGATGATTTGGACTTACAAATTACTAAAACATAAGGGTTTAACAGATTACTAATTACTAAACTCGTCAACTTCAATCCTTGCGAGGAAAATCAGATTAGTTATATGGGACTTGCAACCTTACCCTATAGAAAAGGCGTCCTGATTGAGAGCGTGAGTAGCATGATTATCTTGGAATTGATTTTTAAAACATAAGGGTTTAACAGATTTTTAGAAATAATTTGGCATGCTTCTCAAAACTAGAACTATTTAAGTTAACTTTGACCTTAAACGGCATACCATTCTCAAATCGTATAAATTTAAACGCTAATTAATTCTGTGGAGCACATGCGACCGTATTGATATTAATTTTGAGCTAACTCGCGCAGCATTCTCGAACCAAATATTTGGGCACTCTATATAATGGTTGGAGACTTGGAGTATAAGCGAGCATATGATTTTAAAGTTGTGTCCATATTCTCGAACCAAATATTTGGGCACTCTATATAATGGTTGGAGTACATGCAAGCATATAATTTCAAAGTTGTGCCCATAATTTATTGTATTCATATTATGCGTTTTACATGCATCTTAGCGCAGAAACATGATCATAATATTTTATGCCCTTCAAAATATAACATGATGCTTGATGCATTTGCAAGATCTAATTACACATCTAAAAATACTTGCATGTGTTCTAAGACAAATGCATTGGAGCTGAAAAATATTTTGAAAGACAAATGCAAATCTTGATATCAATGAAATTAATTGATTGTGCTTATATCTTGTTAAAATATATTTATATAACTTAAAAGTACTTGCATAGTCACTTAAGAAGATTGTAGTGCACTTGTACAAATCCCAAAGCATTGCATTTAAGTTAAACACTACTTTAAAGCTCATAAATTTCTTTAGAACTTTAGAAACTTAAGTGTTCATTTAATCCCAATGATGTACACAAAAAATCATATTTTTGACTTTTTCAAAAGACGACCTTCTATCTGGTCGTGGTTCAAATTGTAGATCCAGTGGCTAAATTTTTAAGCCTAAGATCTTAAATTTGAAAAACCCAAATTCGAATTAATTTTAAAACGTAGAAGCCTTAGTTTGGAAAGCCCAATTTTTAATTAATTTTCAACCCTGGGAACCTAAGTTTAAAAAGCTCAGTTTTAAATTAATTTTAAACCCAAGGGGCCTAAATTTGAAGAGCCCAATTTCAAATTAATTTTAAACCCTAGGAGCCTAAATTTTACAAAAACAGCTTTGAAATAATTTTCATCACCTTTGGTTCACCCTCAGGCCTCCTATGAATAATGAGATAACTTTTTCGGTCCTATTTTTATGCTTTACAGAGCCTATTGAAGAAAAAATTATTCGATCTGTGACTTATGCATGATCATACCTGTTGAAGGTGATATTAAATTTGAGGTGATGTCTTCTTAAGTGAGGATCAACTCATTTGATGTAATCTGAATTCTTATATCAGCTGAAAAAATTCTCTTGGATCTGAATAGCTTGAGCTTGTCAAGCTGGATAAGCTTGGTAGGACAATCCTCGTCATCAAACTAACGAAGTGGGGGCTTTTCATTGCCAACTTGGCTTGTTGAGTGAGAAAAACAGGCAACGACTCAATTATAGGCTTATTGAGTCTAAACATTAGTGCCCAATTCAATCTTAAACTAGAGTTATGGATTAGATTTGTGCTCTTATGATCATCATACTAGCAAAAAGGGAGCTTTTCAGTACAGCCTTATCTTGTTGAGTCTAAAGTGTAGCCAACAACTCTGCCATCCCTGGGCTAGTTGAGTCCGCCCTTCAGGATCAACCCAAGTCCTGGACTTAAACAACGACTAAAATTGTACTTTGTCATTGTTAGACTGACAATATGGGTTCTTTCACTACGATATTGGCTTGTTGAGTGCAAAGAGCAATAAAAAATTCAACCGCATCAGAACCGTTTGTGTCCGGACTTTAGAACTCACTTAGGTCTTAGACTTAATCAAAAAGTGATCGGTGTTTCTCCAATTTAACTGGCTGAAGCTTATAAATTTGAAAGACTTTCTCATCCGATGTTCGAAACCTTAGAGAGTTTTAGAGACAAACCTATGACTTCTAGAAAAGTCTTATACACCTTATTTGTAACTTATAGTGTCTTCTTTTAATAAACTATATGTAGCCTTAATATTAATAACTTAAACTCTCCGTATGAAACACGAAATCACCGAGTGGCATAGTACTTGTTTAATAACATGACAACTATGGCACTCTTTATATTCAAAGATCACGATTTTGAGTACGATGTCAACCTGAATTCCTGGAGATTTTGGTCATGAGCTTTTTGTCAACTCTTGCAGTAGATCTCAATATTGAGCACAATGTCAACCGTTGTTGCTGGGAACTGCAACCTCAAACTTGATAATGTCTTAAAAGAGTGGGCTTTTATCTAATAAAGGGATTTCAGTGGTTGGGGTACTTTGGGGATCTCGGCCTTGTAATCAGTGTCAACAAGAACGATATGTACATTTACTTGATAATGGGGTGATTTTAGTAATTGGGTAATATATTCAATGACCTCGGCATTTAACATGATTTTGACCCAAATAATTAATGAATTAACATTTGGGGTGTTCATGGATCTCGATATTCAAAATGGTCTCAACCCGAATGATCGCCTCCCTTGATCGGCAATGAGGTGATTTGAATATTTGGAAAATCTATCCAAGAATTTTGGCAATAAGCACAATGTTGATCAATATGATTAATGGCTTAGTGTTTAGGGTGTGGTGTTCGAAGAACTCGGCTTTAGGCACGATGTCAACCCGAATGATTGTCATCCTTATTCAGCAATGAAGTGATTTGAATATTTGGGAGATAAACAGAAGAATAATTGCATTTCGTACGATGTCGACCTAAATGATTGAGAAATTCTTATAATGCAAGGAGAATTTTAGCAACATAAAATATTTTTAGAGATCTCCGCCTAAGGCACGATATTACCCAATAAAATAGAAGGCTTCATGCCCTGAAAGCTTGGGGATCTCAGTCATGTAAGGGTGTCAAATCAGATGGGTCGTGTTCATGTCTAACCTAAAATTGACCCGATCTGAAACAATTAAAACCAGACCTGAACTAAATATTAAATGGGTCTAAATGTCAAAATCGAACATGACCCACCTTCAAACCTCTAACCAAAACCCGACCAATAAAAGCATTTAATAGAACAAATACAACTATTTGGGCCAAAAATTAGGTGAATTTTAAGTCAATCTCAGATCAAATCTTAGTTGGCGAACTGATTTAAAGTCAATTTAGGTTTGACGGGTCATTTTCATATTGGCAAGTCAGCTATTTGTATCTTGTTTGCTATTGTTGATATTAGTAAAATCAGCCCCCTTTTGAGTTTCTCCACCCCTCTATTGCAATTTATTTGTTATTTATTCGTTGTTTTTGGTTTTGGATTGTAGCATATGTCTACAAAAAATATAGAGATCCATGATTAGTTCTCTACTTGCCTAGAGATGAGCAATTTTAGAACTTGAGAACGAGATTAGAGGGATTAGAGGGACAAAAGTGAATCACTTATGGAAAATTAAATTTATATTAACTTATTCAATGACCTCGGCATTTAACATGATTTTGACCCAAATGATTAACGACTTAACATTTGGGGTGTTCATGGATCTTGATATTTAGAATGGTCTCAACCCGAATGATCGCCTCCCTTGATCGGCAATGAGGTGATTTGAATATTTGGAAAATCTATCAAGGATTTTGGCAATAAGCACAATGTTGATCAATATGATTAATGGCTTAGTGTTTAGGGTGTTTGAAGAACTCGGCTTTAGGCACGATGTCAACCCGAATGAT